>QLTV01000546.1:527403-555404 GCA_003457575.1 Thermophis baileyi
CTTCTTGCACTATATATACCTATATACACTATATATACTTATAAAGATATAATTTTGCACAAAATAGTTAGCTGCAAACTAAATAACGGTGTTGTGTGATGTGCACTCAGCCATCACTGACTACAAAGACTGACAAAATGCACAAAAAGAGGAGGGGGAGAAGAGAAAATGAGTTGTGATGGCAAAATAGGACCATGACATACAAACTGAGCTTCAATAATCACCGATATCACCAAAGCTTAAAATGTTGCTATGCAGGTAGTCCTCGACTTACTACCACAATTGAGCCCAAATTTTCTGTTGCTAAGTGACACATTTGTTCAGTGATTCCCCCCCCCATTTTACGACCTTTATTGCCACAGTTGTTAATCACAGTTGGGCTCCTCCAGGTCCCGTCAGCTAAACAGTGCCGGCTGGTGGGCCCACGGGGGAGGGCCTTCTCTGTGGCTGCTCCGGCCCTCTGGGACCAGCTACCCCCTGAGATCCGGACCACCCCCACACTGCTGGCCTTCCGGAAAGCGGTGAAGACCTGGCTCTTCCGGCAGGCTTGGGGCCGTTGATCTCGCCTCTGTAATTGGCGAGGTCCGGCCATGAAACGGTATGCATGAGTTTTTAACTGTTTTTAATTGTTTTTATTATGGTTTTTTTAATGGTTTTTTATATTGTTGTGAGCCGCCCAGAGTCCCTTGGGAGTTGGGCGGCATACAAATTTAATAAATAATAATAATAATAATAATAATATTTGAGGGACTGCCACAGAGAAGATGGGGTCAAGCTATTCTCCAAAGCACCTGAGGGTCAGACAAGGAATAATGGATGGAAACTGATCAAGGAGAGATTCAACCTAGAAATAAGGAAGAACTTTCTGACAGTGAGAACAATCAACCAATAGAACAGCTTGCCTTCGGAAGTTGTGGGAGCTTCATCACTTGAGACTTTCAAGAAGAGACTGAACTGCCATTTGTCAGAAATAGTGTAGGGTCTCCTGCTTAAGCGGGGGTTTGGACTGGATGACCTACAGGGTCCCTTCCAACTCTGTTAATCTGTAATCTGTAATAATGCTTTTATGAGCTGCAAATGGTAAAGGCCAAATACCACACTGCTACAGCCTAGATTCTAAAATAGCTAAACAGATTCCAAAACTGTGGCTGGCTGGGTTGAGTCTGGGTTTTCTGCTAACTGCATTCAGGAAACCTTTTTTCACATGAAGTTACTGATCAATTTAAGAAGAACATCTTTTCTGCTCTTAGTTTGATTGTACTAGAATCTAGATATGTGATGGCGAACCTATGGCATGCGTGCTGGAAGTGGCACGCAGAGCCATCGCTCCAGGCACGCGAGCCATTGCCCGTTGCTCTTCCGGGTTCCGGCGTGCCAGCCAGCTGGTCTTCATGCACGTGGGAGCGCCGGAAACTGGAAGAGCAGCCACCCAGTGCGCATACGCGCACCGGGCAGCTGCCCTTCCGGTTTCCGGCACGCGCATGCACGCCAGCCACTTGGTCTTCGCTCATGCATGCGCACCAGAAACCGGAAGACCAGGTGGCCGGTGCGCATGCGCGTGCTCCCATTTCGGCACTCGGTGCCGAAAAGGTTCGCCAACACTGATCTATATCCTGCTTCCTGGCGGTCTTAATATAATAAAGCCCTAAGTGGACTTTATTCCATTTTTAGCTAATTGAAGATGGGACTAAAAAGAAGAAAAGAGGAAAAAGAAAACAAGATAAAATAAGAAAAAGTAGATGCAGAATTTTATTTGTGTTAGAATTGGTTTGCAAATCTGTTAAAACAAATTATTAATATATTTAACGGTGCATATTGGATCTGTTGGATTTGACCAATTGTCTTAAATAAATAAATGCAGAAATCTAGATGATCTGGTACAAAGAGGAAATCCCAGAGTCTACAGCCTTTGAAAAAAAAAAGTTTTAGAACTTCAGATATCCTAGCTTTTTTAATAAAACAGAGCTCACTGAATTATATAGTTAATACCTCATAAATATAGTGTCCCCAGAATTATATAGTTAATACCTCATAAATAAATTATGTCATATCACAAAGGCAATAGATAAAACCTGTACTGTAAATTTTTTTTATTTCTCTTCATTCCATTCTTAGCTGCCATTTTTTTAATAAAAAGAAAGCAGATGATTATCTCTTGGCAGAGAAAAAGAAAATTTGACAGGCCTGCCATTCCCACATCCAAATTTTAATATATAATGCTAACAGTCATAAAACAAGAGAACAAATGTGTGTTTTCTGTTCCCCCCCCCCCCTCAAATTTGGGACATAGTTATTGACTCAAATTGGGAAGTTTTAAGAGCAAATCTATAATATAAATGTCCATTAATTCTATAATAGTTTCATGGCCACATTTTCTCCATCTTTCTGCTTTACAAAAGAAATTTGGGTCTGTAATTTGGAAACAGTGCCCAGAAGTGTCTTTCACAAATCTGTAATGCCATAAAATGATAATTCCTGGGGTTTATACAGAAAGAGGATAACCAGTTGCTGAGGTCACCAAGAAGGTTGTTCATTTATTAAATCATTTTTAGATAAAGCTGAGATACAGGCACCTGCACACACGTGCAAAAAGTCTACATGCATATTTCTATCCTACATACCTTTATTTACAGACATTTTACAATGTTACCACAGTGAAAATATCCCATTAGTAGGGTTTGCAAAGGGCATTCAGGAATGAAGTAAAAGAAAAAAGAAAACAGCAGGCAGGAACTGGTAGAAGAAGCTAAATCAACAAAAAGGAGAAAGATAGAAAGAGAAGCAGCATCATTAGACAAGAGCAGAAAGGAAAGTATTTCTATAGAGTTGAATCAGGTAATCAAAAGTAAAAATGCAGAATGATAAAGCAACTAATTGTAATGTTAAAAAACAGACTGGAACAGACCAAAACAGTCAGAAAAAATATTTTCTCTTTTAAAAGAAGACATTGCAAGTGCTTGAATTTCATTCCAAGACAGAGTGTCAACCTTACTCGGCATACCAGATAGGAAACATGACTAGCAATAGCACTTAGACTTATATACCGCTTCACAGTGCTTTACAGCCCTCTCTAAGCCATTTACAGAGTCAGCCTATTGCCCCCAACAGTCTGGACCCTCATTTTACCAACCTCGGAAGGATGGAAGGCTGAGTCAACCTTAAGCCTGGTGAGATTTGAACTGCCAAATTGCAGGCAGCTGGCAGTCAGCAGAAGTACTGCACTCTAACCACTGCGCCACCTCGGCTTTTATGAGTAGATGAGCTAATTCTACTTTATTGTAAAGCTATATTAACGGAATCATGGAAGTCTGAAAGTACAAATTTCCCACTGTCTCCTTTACAGCCGGAGAAGCTAGGGAGCTAAGCTAAGCTTTTTGCCCTGCCCACCATCATTTGTGGGCTATATAGTCTCTTATCTGAGATGACATATCTTGGCTTTGTCTCCCAAGGACTTTCTATATGCCATCTATGATCTGTAATCTAATACTTACACTCACAATTCAGAAGGTATTCTTAATGCAATATAAACATGGTTTATTAGATAGGCACCAACATGCCTATGTCTGTTTTCTAAGACAGTTTTTCAGTTTTACAAGTTCCTTGAAATCAATTTTCATTGCTTTTACCATATGTAAATTTAAGATTTAAGATTTCCCAGTAGTATTTTTGCTGAAATTTGTCTGCTCTGCTTTGAAGAAGGTTGAACTTGATGAAATACTTGTTATTTTCATGAGTAGTTTCTCAAAAACCCATTTTTCTTAAAAGTAGTTTCTTGAAAACCTACAAAGGCCTTTGCAATGATTAGCAATCAGAAGTTTTCCATATCTTATTATTCTTGCAATTGTCCTTTGAGATAGTTCTTTTTCTTCTACCAAAAGGTTACATGTCAGTGACTAAGCTTCGACAAATGCAGTCTTCAATTCCCAATAATAACCATTTCTAGAATTCTGGGAACTAATATCCACATATAATGATTCACATAACGCTATGAGAGTTTTGTATGACTGAAGAAACACAAAAGGCAATTATTTGCAGTGGGAATGGATTTACTAAGAATTGTATGATATACAAGGCAAGAAAAGATAGAAACAAGAATCAATAGTAGACAAATACTTGTAGGTTGAATACTATTTGAAAATAAACATCTTGAGAAAATAAGTTTTAAATCACAAAACAAATATATAAAGGAAGAGAAAATAGATTGAGAGGATAGATAATACCTAAGAAGGTTTTATTATGATAAAGGAAGAAGTAAGGATGCTTTGTAAGGTCAGAAAGATGTAGAAAGATATAGTACTGTAAATAGTATTCGTGTAAACTAGACTTAGTTTCATTTCCTTTTCTTTTAATTTCTGCCTCAATTTTTACTTATTATTTCTTACTCTATTGTTACACCTTGCATAATAGAACGATATGAGTGTATGTATATATAAAGCTATAAGTCTGAAAGTTGTCCAAATTAAGGAAGATAGGATTAAGAGTTGACAAGTATTTGGGGAAATAAGAAAAGCGCAGGTAGTAATTTACTCTTGCAAAAATATTATTTTTTTCCCCAAATATTTAGTTCTTATTGATAGAGAATCGCATTGGATTATACAGGTTCAGTGTACTAAAGTAGTACAGTATTTTGGTTTGGGTTTCTCTTAATTTAGGGGGTGCTTCTCTCTGACAGTGGAAAGAACATAAAAATGGGTTTATGAAAGGCCCAAGTGAACTTGAGGAATCAAAAGATCCAGAACTTATTCAGACAATTTTTGAGGAAACTTACAGAACTAAGGTGCCAAGAAGTCCTTCCTATATAGTAGTAACTCTCATATGTTGTACATCACTGAAAGTTTTGTACTTTGGGTTGTTTCTTTCAGAGTGATTTGTGGTCCTTAGGGATAACAGCCATCGAAATGGCAGAAGGAGCTCCCCGTGAGTATATTTGAATTTTATGCTTTATCATAGTTTGGATTGCTGCTTATTAAAATTCATTATGTGGTGGTAGAAATTCCAATTCGGTATAATATGCTATATGCAAATATTCCCTAAGTAAAGATTTGTTGAATAAAGTGATGAATTTAGGAACAAATGTCTGGCTTTTATATAGACTCAAAGCACACATATAGACATGATTGTCGTGATATAACTCTTCTTAGAGTTGCCTCAGATGGATGGCAAATAAATTTGATCATAATAATAATAAGAGACAGGCACTTCCCCCATAACACCCCAACTTAACAACTGTCAAAAAGAAAGACAAAGGAAATCTGGATGGCAGTACCTGGAGACAGCAGAATAGAAGAGGAAGAACTGGAGAAGATAACAAAATACATAGACCTGCAAATAGAAATAGAACAACTGTGGAAAAGAAAGCAAAGATAGTACCAGTGGTGGGATTCAAATAATTTAACAACCGGTTCTCTGCTCTAATCACTGGCTGGGAGGGCGTGGCCATGGTGGGCGTGGCCAGGGTGTGTGACAGGCAGCACTCAGCCTCCTGCACCCCCCTGGGAGCAAAAACAGGCCGTTGGGGGGAGGACGACGCGCTGCCCCCGTGCCCTGTTTTGGGCCTAATAGGCCTCCCTGCAGCCTCCTGGAGTGAAAACGGGCCGTGGGGGGGACGCTCCGCAACCCCCCCCCATGCCCCATTTTGGGCCTAGTAGGCCTCCCTGCACTTACCTGGGAACCAAAATGGGGCACGTGGGGACTCCTGGAAGGGGAGGGGCGGGACCAGCCAGCAATTAAACTACCGGTTCGCCCAAACCGGCTGAATCCCATCACTGGGTAGTACCAATGGTAATAGGTGCCTTGGGTGAAATCCCCAAACAAGTAGAGCACCACTTGAACACCATCGGAATTGACAAATTCACCATCAGTCAATTGCAAAAGACGGCTTTACTCAGAACAACTTAATTCTACGATGATACCTCTGACACCATCAAACATTCACATCTCAGGTCCTTGGGAAGGACTCAATAGGTGGATAAAAATGCCAATCCCAGTATCTGTGCAACAAACCATAATACATTGAGTTTTGGCTAGATTTATTAGTCTTATACCAAGTAGACCATAATGAGATATTAAAATATGCACTAGGAGATGAGCTCAGTTTCTTTTCTTTCTCCTTTCTATCATAAACTTTCCTTTAATTATTAGTTCTATCTTATGTAGTTTGTGTAAACATGGATATATCCATATAGCTGATATAACAAAGCAACTAAAAGAGTTACTGAGAAATACTTAGTTAGAAATTTATCTCTGACATGAAATTGTTGGATGGCTAGAGACATGACATTTAAATCAGGGGTGGGTTCTAACTTATCTCGCCGCCGGTTTGCTTCCTCCCGCGCCGCGTGGGCGCGCCTCATGGGCACGCACATGCTTTGCGCAGTGCCAAAAATTAAAAAAAAAAGCCAAAAAAAAAAAAGCCAAAAACAAGATGGCGGTGCATGCGCAGTGCCGGCAACTTGGCTTCTGCGCATGCGCAGAAGAAAAAATAAATTTAAAAAAAAATCCCAAAAAACTCCCCCCCCAAAAAAGATGGCGGCGTCCATGGACCGGCACTGACCGAGCCGGCTCCATGACGTCAGCAGCGGGTTGCTACCGGTTCGGGTGAACCGGGAGGAACCCACCTCTGATTTAAGTCAACATTAACTTTGCATAACAAGAATTTAATAATAAAACGACATTAAAAGTAGAAAACATAAATGTTGCATCTGTTAAAACATTTCATTATTAAAAATTAAAATTCAACTCTTGTTTAATCTTGAGAACATAAGACTGTAGGGAATGAAAGAGAGGACAGTCCTCTTCAAGTATCTAGTGGAGTGTCAACATTGAAGAAGGTCGTGGTTTTCTGTTGTCTTGTAGCATACAGAATAATGGACTTATGTTAGAGGAAGGCAGATTCCAGCTGAATGTTAATAAAAAAGCTTCTAACAGAGCAGTTTGAAAGTGGTTACCTAGGGAATTACTGGAATCATAAACTTGGCAGCCATCTGTTGGGGATGCTTAAATTCCTGTACTGAGCGGGAATTGGATTCAGTGACCTAAATAACCCTTTTCAACTTCATGATTCTAAGCAGAGCTTCTCTTTAACTATATAGGAAAAGCCGACAGCAATGGCAACTGACTAGGGGAAGAGTTAGAAAGTATTAAAGACACAAATCGATGATTGGTTTCCCATATCACACTAAGCTATAATGAAAGCATTCTTTGTTGAATAAGCCACAATAGGCAGGGATCACACAACCCACTGAGCATCTGTGGGTCAGAAAACCTCAGGTGCCAGATGTATACAATGTGCTAAGCGATAAACAATCAAAGCATTTTGTTTGTTTGTTTACAAGATTTATATGACTGCCCAACTTGTATGAGCGTGATTCTAGGTAGTGTACATTAATAAAGCCAAAGAAAAACTGAAATTAAAGCCAGCAATGTCAACAGAAACGCCCCAAATTGACAATTCCTACCACATACAGGTAGCCCTCGACTTACAACAGTTCATTTAGTGACCATTCAAAGTTACAACGGCACTGAAAAAAGTGACATGGCCATTTTTCTCACTTATGACTGTTGAAGCATCCCCATGGTCATGTGATTTACATTTGGATGTTTGACAACTGACTCACATTTATGACGGTTGGAGTGTCATTCCTCAAAGGACAAGTTTATTGGATACATCATATCAGCACAGGCCGTGAAAACCAACTCTGACAATTCCCTCAGTTTTCACCTAATTAAAAGAATAAAACTCCCCCCTCCCAGGTGTCACCAGACACATTGTCCAATGAAGGTGGAAGGCAGGCTACTCTCCTCTTTCAACAGCCACCTGTTTCAATGACCTTGGTTCCCACAGGAAAACTTTTTGTTTTGACTGTAGCCGGGCTATCTACTTCCCCCCTCCTTTCCCTCTCTCAGGCTTCATGGCAACTATGAGGCAGCACAAGATGGCTTCAGCCAGGTTCGCTTCAGAGTTGACAGGCAGATTCCAACTTCCAGGAAATCTGAATGACTTCTCCGACTTTTCCAGCTTCTCCTTATCCAGGGGTGAACAGGTTGTCCTGAGAAGGCATTAGTTGGCATTCAGTGGACTCAATAAGACTAGTGAAATAGTTATTGTCACAAGTTAGTCCTTAAGAAGGACACATACCTGTGCTCAGAAACATTATTCATCTTTTTTCAGTGGCCTTCCACTTCCTTCTGCTGCTTTACCATTCAGAGATCCTCTGAAAAATGGGAGGACTACTGGACTCCAACAAACAGAGAGAGTCCATACAGTGGCAATCTGATCAAAGCCCATTTTTTCATTCCAAACAACAAATAAGCTATGATTAAGGCCTTGGTCAAACTATGCATCAGAGCCTCAGAGATAACCTCACGTATCTTATATAGACCAAGTGGGATCTGTGAACCTAAGTCACTAAATTTATCTTCCTACATCACATGAGAATTTTAGTCTAGGATTCAATGTCTTTACTAGAATGTTCTCTTTTTTCCATTACACTTGACAATTTGTTTCATGCCTTCTTTTTTTGGTTTTTCAGCCCTTTGTGATATGCATCCTATGAGAGCTTTGTTTCTCATTCCCCGAAACCCAGCCCCCAGGCTGAAATCAAAGAAGTGGTGAGTGTATCTTTCTTCTACTCTCCCTATGTACATGCTCTAAGAAGCCATTATACTTTACTTCCTCTTTATCAACTGCAGCAATGAAATGCTTCTTGTTCGGTCTGGGACAATGTGGGTGTGTCTACAAGAATTTGAATATCTTGTGGGAGTATAAACTTTTCCATGTTGGCATTGCAAACAATTGTCATAGATTTCTGAGCACTGATAGGTTTATCAGGCAAAAGGAAGGTCCAAATTTTGGTCCAATGGTTAAGGCACCAGGCTAGAAAACTAGGAGATTGTGAATTCTAGTCCTGCCTTAGGCGTGAAAGCCAGCTGGATGACCTTAAGCTGGCCATTCTCTTTCAGCCCAACTCACTTCATAGGGTTGTTGTGGGGGGGGGGAATATAGGAGGAGGAGGAAGGAATAATATGCTTGCTGCCTTGAGTTATTTATAAAATTAATAAGGGCAGGATAATTAATTAATCAATGTGGTTCCAATCCACATCCACCCTTTGCTTGGTGGCTGCCAGTTAATCAATAAAAGCCATATCTTTTCATTACATATTGAGGCCTGGCTGTGCTTCTTCCTTTTCTAAGGAAAAATAGACTCTTAGTCATACATTTACATACATATATTAATTAGGGGTTATAAATCTCTCAAGATACTATTTGAATGTGTGATTCAATCTGAGTTTGCAATTCAAATCAAATTGATTAGTTTCAGTGCAAAGATTTGATTGGGACAAAAATGTCTTTTTGTACATGCGGAGTCCACTAAATCTTCAAATAGATTTGAAAGCAGCTGATTCTGTTTGACATATCATCTTAGTTTGGCAAATTGATTCAAAGAGAGTAGTTTGAACAAATTACTTTATAATGAAATCTTCAAACCGAAGTTTTGGATGGCTCTAATTTCGATCATGGTCTCAATTGCCATGTTCCACATCACTGTTTAAATTTCTGCTCCTTGCTGACATGGGTGACTACAGGGTACAATTAAAAAAAGTCATTTTGGAGTTGGGCGATGCCTACACTGAATTAAATAAGTCAGAAAGCAAATGGCATCATTTTTATGTGTATTGCACCTCTGACATACATTAAAAACAAAGCTTCTATTGCACCTGCATTGCTGCCATCTTGACTTTTTTTAACCACTTTGCAGCCACCCTCTTGTTAGCCTGCCACGTTTAATTTTCAAGCCTTAGTGATAGAGAAGAAAGCAACATTTAACAGTGTAGTTTGTTTGGAGAACCTGGTTGTAAAGTCCAAGGAGAAGTGGTCTTAATAGCAGCGCTCCAATATCTAAGGGGCTGCCACAGAGAATAGGGGATCAACCTATTCTCCAAAGCACCTAAAGGCAGGACAAGAAGCAATGGATGGAAACTAATCAAGGAGAGAAGCAACCTAGAACTAAGGAGAAATTTCCTGACAGTTAGAACAGAGGTGGATTCCTGCCGGTTCGGACCGGTAGCGGGAATTTCCCCCTACTCGCCGAACCGGACACGCCCCCGAACCGGGTCTCTCGGCGGCGCCATAGGCGGCGCCATCTTGTTTTTTGCTTCTGCACACGCGCAGAAGCTTGATTTTTAGCACAGCGCATGCACGGCATGCCCACAGGGCGTGCAAGGTGCGGGCGCCCACGCGGCGCATGAGAAGCAAACCGGCAGCGAGGTAAGTTAGAACCCACCCCTGAGTTAGAACAATTAATCAGTGGAACAACTTGCCTCCAGAAGTTGTAAATGCTCCAACACTGGAAGTTTTGAAGAAGAGATTGGACAACCATTTGTCTGAAATGGTATAGTGATTTCTGCCTGAGCAGGGGGTTAGACTAGAAGACCTCCAAAGTCTTTTCAATTCAGTTTCTCTGTTAGCACTAAAGGACTCCACAGTTCAGCACTGAGCCACGTATATTTTCTTCTATTGAATATCTCAGTTCAGTTGGAAAAATTTCACACCGTTTTTTTTCAAGAAAAAAACCCCTGTGCATTTAGACATAACTTTTCCAAAAATCATTGGATACTTGAGAAAGATACTGATGATTTATCATTCTGAATTACTGATGAACATGATGCAGTAGTGACAGAAGGCCTGTTGCAATGACCCTGTGTAACTCTTGCTGCTAGCATAAAGAGAAAAGACAAGGGAGATAATCTGGCTATGCAAAGTAGTCGGCAGAAGCTGGACAGCTGGGAATGCCAGATAAACACAGCTCTATATCTTCGATAATCCATCTCTCCTACTTTGCCAGTAGGTCAGGAATGCTATTGTTTATTGTAAGCCACCCAGTGTCTTGTATATGAGATGGGCAAGTATTTAAATCCAAACAAACAGATTTGCCCCAGAAGAAGATAAGAAGGGAGGGCCAAGTTGGGGATGAAGTAAAAGTTGAAATTAAAATCCATGCACAGTTTTGGTACAAAAGGAGCAGCCTGTTTATTAATTCTGTTCTTTTGAAAATACTGACATAAACAGGTTTTGTGGTTAGCAGAAAGTTCTTGCGGCATGGCGAATTCGACTTGTGGAAAACCCCTATCCGAATTTTCTTTTACCTTTTTTTTCCTATTTTCTCTAACAAAGTTCCCCTGACATTTTTCTACTCCTGAAAACTTTTATCACACGGCTTCCTGAATTTGGTAATGAATGAATTGGACACAGGGCCGTTATTTCATTCGGTAATATGTGGGGAAAGGTATCACGGGTCCCCTGTGCTTATAATTTAAAAGTTATCTATGTGCTATAAAGCGGAAACATGCTGTATTTGTAAGGTAAAATTGCGAAAAGGATTGGGCTAATGTTGAATATATATCCTGCTTGCAATTACAGTTGCCAGCATTCCCAGTCAGCTGCATTTCTGGGAGTTGTAAATCCCAATCCATCAGGAAGAGATCAGAAAGATTGGTGCAGGAACATCTTGTCAACATGAATTGAAATTCAATTTATTGCCATACACCCACACACACGCACGCATGCACGCACGCATTCTGCTATCTCAGCCAATTTGATAATTGATGCTAATTCTGTCTTAACCACAGTTGCAACAGTGTCCAATCTTCAAGGAGAAAGGACCCTGTGGTGGGGTGAAAACTAGTAGATAACGTCCTGCACTGAACAGGGGTTGGATTTAACAGCTTGTGAAAGCAGCATGGCACATGGAGGAAATTCATAGCTGCAGCCTCTTACAAAGTTCCTTGCAGTACAGATAGTCCTCGACTTATGACAACAAGTGAGCCTGTTTCTGTTGCTAAGTGAAACATTTGTTCAGTGAATTTTGTCCCGTTTTACGACCTTTCCTTCCATAGTTGTTAAGTGAATCATTGCAGTTATTAAATTGATACTACAGTTGTTAAATGAATCTGGCTTCCCCATTGACTTTGCTTGTAAGGAGGTAGCAAAAGCCCCTTCTAATGGTTGAAAAGAAATATAATTCGGGGCGGACAGCTGCTGCCTGGGGTAACAAATGCCCTCCAAGTATACTGGATTTCAGATCCCATAAATCTCAGCTAGCATGCCTTTGGCCTTATTAGGTAGCTCCATGCTTTTGGGAGAACATTTGAAGTAGAGGTAATGAGGTAAATCAAAGCACCATGACCTTAAAAAGAAACTCAAATTAGTTTTAACAAATTATACAGGTAGTTGACTTACAACCCCAATTAAGCCCAAAATTTCTGCTGCTAAGCAAAAGTTAAGTGAATTTTGCCCTATTTTATGACCTTTCTTGCCACAGTCGTTAAGTGGATCACTGCAGTTATTAAATTGGTAATACAGTTGTTAAATGAATCTGGCTTCCCCATTGACTTTGCTTGTAAGGAGGTAGCAAAAGGTGATCACATGACCCCAGACTCTGCAACCATCATAAATATGAGTCGGTTGCCAAGTGAATTTTGATCATGTGACCATGGGGATGCTGCAATGGTCATAGGTAACTTTTTTCAGTGCAATTGTAACTTTGAACAGTCACTAAATGAACTGTTGTAGGTCGAGGATTACCTGTACGGAATTTTTTACAACATCCCTTCTCCAAGATAAATGCATTTACCATAAGAAAGCCTTTTGCTAGAAGTAAATGTTCTTATATTAAAGCATTCTTACTCCAAAGCCTAGCCAGCACCCTTTATTAATGTTGTTATTTACCTACGCAACCTTGTAATTATGCTTAGAGGAAGTATCTGCTCTAGAGTGATACAGTAAGTCTTGTTGATAAGCAGCATTCTTTGCTAACTTAATGGCTTAAAATACCAGACTCTCTTTCCTTCTGTGGATAGTACATTCAGATTTTTATTTGAGCCTGTGGATTATCATTTGATGACAGCTGCTGCGGATAAGCAGATTGGTGTCAGGAGTTCATTCTTTTGTTTTTGCATTCAGAAATGTATCTGTTACATATAGGCGTCCATTATAAAAGTTGAAGCTGTTTATCATATGGAGTATATAAGAATAATTTAACTGATAATCCAACAGCAACTGGGTCTTATTGGTCAGCTGTCACAGAGCTGCAGTCATGCAGTGTTTGTATCTGTTGAACATGAAGAAGCCATTTCTTCACAAGCTATTGATATTCACTAAAGCCTCTTGTAAAAATTGATGATTAAAACGCATCGAGCATCATGGGCTTGCTTTTATAAGGGTCTGCGGAGTTTGCACAAAATGTTTGCTTTATCCAAACCGATGAGGTAAGCAATCTGATGCCTCTTGAGCTGTTTTTGACTGGCAAGGTTGAACTCAGTTAAATTATTTTGATCCCCTGAAAATACATTCCCCTATGTGCTTTGAACAGGTTTATCAGTTAGGCTGTATGGTACAGTCATTGTTGTTGTTAGTTGCGAAGTCGTGTCCGACCCATCGCGACCCCATGGACAACGTTCCTCCAGGCCTTCCTGTCCTCTACCATCCTCTGGAGTCCATTTAAGCTCACGCCTACTGCTTCAGTGACTCCATCCAGCCACCTCATTCTCTGTCGGCTCCTTCTTCTTTTGCCCTCAATCTTTCCCAGCATTAGGCTCTTCTCCAGTGAGTCCTTCCTTCTCATTTGGTGGCCAAAGTATTTGAGTTTCATCTTCAGGATCTGGCCTTCTAAAGAGCAGTCAGGGTTGATCTTCTCTAGGACTGACCGGTTTGATCGCCTTGCAGTCCAGGGGACTCGCAGGAGTCTTCTCCAGCACCATAGTTCAAAGGCCTCAATTCTTTGGCACTCAGCCTTTCTTATGGTCCAACTTTCACAGCCATACATTGCAACTGGGTACAGTCATAGGAGGATCCATTTTGCACTTTTTCCTCTGTTTTTCAAACAGTCTCTCCAAATAGTTTGAAATTGAGGTTTGAGGTTTTTGTTGTATATCAGTAACAGTATAAGATTCATGAACAAAAAAGTGCCTTCAATATATGGCTTGCACCATATATACTTGGTTCCATCTAATATTTTTGATCTGCACAAGCCATGGTGGCGCAGTGGTTAGAATGCAGTATTGCAGGCTAATTCTGCTGACTGCCAGCAGTTCGATTCTCACTGGCTCAAGGTTGACTCAGCCTTTCATCCTTCCAAGGTTGGTAAAATGAGGAGCCAGATTGTTGGGGGAAATATGCTGTCTCTGTAAACTACTTAGAGAGGGCTATAAAGCACTGTGAAGCGGTATATAAGTCTAAGTGCTATTGCTATCTAGTATATCATTGGAAATTCTGAAGGACCACCTGGAGGAAGATTATCTTCCCACATTTAGCACTGATATCTTCAGAGAGGACTACAAAAATTGGGGAGGGGGGAAGAGTCACAGCAAACCAGCTTAGATAATACTGAGTTAAATGAAGTCCTCCGGGAGTTGGGCGGCATAGAAATATAAATAAACTTGAAACTTGAATGAATTATCTGTGTTGGTGTTTTAGACTAAAAAGATAATATGAGTTTTACCAGAACTATCTTGTTCTTTTGTTATCCAACTAAGAAAAGAACAAGATAGTTCTGATAAAACTCATATTATTATTTCAGAACACTAGTAATTAGTGGTATGCAAAATAATTCATATTTAAACCATTTTTTAAAATGCAATGTGATTAGCAAGGTAACTTTGGCTACTTTTTAAGATTATCTTAAATTGTGATGTTCAGTAGAAAACAGAAAGAAGTTCTTTAGAGATCATCTGAATATTTATTTCTTGTTTCACAAAATGTAAGAGATTACTTGGCATTGTCATGGTTATCCAAACAGTAGATAAAGCATTGGAAAATGAACAAAACCACAATTTATAAATTTTTACAACTGAATTTCTACAAGGCTCTTGGAGATAAGCCAAACCTAAATTGAATATATTGTTTGTATATTGAAGTGGAATTCATCATTAGAAAATATGATGGCAAAGCATTATACTCAGCTATCTTTCCAGTTCATTGACAGTTTCCTCTGAAGCAGAAAATATTGTTGACCTGTTTTTCCATTTACACATGTTCATGCATGTATCCAAACAAGGCAGCAACTTCCTAGAGCATTGTCCCTTTGGTTTCCATTGAAATACATGGGACATGTTTAGACTTCCTGTATTAGTAGCAGCTGAATTTGTTAATTGTTTCTGTCATTGTTATTATCTCTAAATAGTCCATTTATACATAAAAATATGAATTCCTTGCTCATTTAGCCTTCCTACTCCCTTTCATTCTATTGGAGTTACAGTATGATCCTGTATATAATTACAGAAGCGTATTGAATTTGATGGATCTTCCTCAAGGCAGTAAGAAAAGCCCAAAAAGTCTTAAAACGTAAAATAATTTACCCCAGGTTCTTCCGCGGGGTATCAAAAATGTCATTCTAAGAACCTACTTAATTCTCAGCTAATTTGATAAAGTTGGAGGGTTCACCAACTTGCTGACCTAACTGTCAACGTTCCAAGTAATACACCCCTTGAAAGCAGAACTCAGAGGCAGGTAGATTCCTCAAAGAACTATTTATTGGATACATCATATTGACACAACTGGTGAAAACCAACTCTGAAAGTCCCCACGGTTTTCAACTACTGTAATTAAAAGAGAAAGTTTTCCCCTTTCCCCAAGTCATCAGTCACATGGTCCAATAGAAGTGCTGGCCAGTTGCTTGGTTACTTTGCTCCTCCTCTCCCAGCCACCTTTTGGAATGACCTTGGTTCCCTCAGGAAAACCTTTTGTTTTGACTGCAAAATCTCAGTTAACTATTTCCCTCCCCCTCCCATCTAGTGGTAGCCCTGAAGCCTCAAACATGACCTCAGCCAGGTTCGCTTCAGGGTTGACACTAACATGCTCACAGAATAAATGGTCTTCTTATAGGGACAATCCTTTTAACGTTCTCCAAGACTGGCAAAACCCTAACTCATAAATACCGGTATTAACCAAACCTTTTCCTGCACATCTACTCCCAATTATTTGATAGGTCCAAAAAATTCCAGTCCTTCATTGAAAGCTGCCTGGTGAAAAACCATGGTCAGAGGCCAACCACTGAACAGCTGATGAAACACCCGTTTATTCGAGACCAGCCAAATGAAAGGCAGGTTCGCATCCAGCTCAAAGACCACATTGACAGGACTAAGAAAAAACGAGGAGAGAAAGGTAAGATAAAATATTGTTCTAAGTGGCCAGTAGTGAAAAAAATTGCATTGGTCCAGGGATATAAGAACATAAAAGGGCTCCCATTGTGGTAAACAACCATATTTTCACATATCTCTGTGGGAGAAGAAAGCAAAGCAATAATAAAAAAAAAAACCCTTTGCCTCAGTATTTTGGGTGCTTAGTAACCTTTTGTATTCTTCATATTCTTTAGGAACTAGAGCATGTAACTCTTAGCCAATTTTAGAGCAGAATGAAAACAGGAAAAGGGAGTGCGGCATATGACTCAGAAACTGATGGAGAAAATCTGGATGTAAATATCACAAATCAATAAATAAAATAGACTCAATAGTTAGAGACTAGATAATTTTTGGCTTGCATTTAAATTAAAAATGCAGTTAGATATGTGTTTAACATTGATCTATTTATTTTTAGCACAGAAGGATAAATTTTCATTTCATGTTCTGTTTTGTTAGAAAGAATGGAATATTTTAGCGAAATGATAAACCAACTTTATTATACTGCCGTGGGGTGTATCTAAGGATTCATAGAAATTGATTTGAGACAGAGTTTTTTTCCCCTAGTTCATTTAAACTATTGATGAAACACAGTAGAAAACAGCTTCACTTTTATAGCCTCAAGCTTTGTACATAAAAGTGACAGCCACTTAATTGCTCTGTATACCATTGCAAAAGTTTATTCTTCCCTTCAGATAAGACAGTGTGTCAGAAGTACAAATGAGATCATTCCCCCCCCCCCTGCACTCCAGTTTTCAACTCTAGTTATCTCTGAGCATGAGAGATTCAGTTCTAAGTCCCACCTTAGCCACAAAGCCAGATGCGTGGCTGGGGGTCAGTCATTCTCTGTCAGCCCTGGGAAAGATGCAATGGCAAACCACTTCTGAAAAACCTTGCCAGAATGCATGGATGTTTCCAGCCAGTTGCCAGGAATCAACACTGACTTGAAGGCACACACGTGTGCGTGCGTGTGTGCGTGTGTGCGCGTGCACACGCACACACACACGGTTCACAGGTGTTAGTGGTGATGATGTTTTCCCTTCTCTCTTGTTAGGTCAACTCACCTTGATCTAATATAATGATTTTTTTGGCAAATAAAACTTCTTTTCTTCCATCATATTTAGCCCTATCGAGGGATCTCTGCAATGAGCAGATTCGCTCCAGTCCCAGTATCCTTCATATTTAGCACTCTTCCCCCATTTTCTCTCACACACAAATTTATGATATTTGGACCACTTACAAATTAAAAAGCTTTCAGGCAGCACCTGCCTAATCCACTTTAGGATGGCTATCCACCTTGTATCTGGATTGAAATCATCAATCTACTGGAATTGCCTACTTCCCTTTAACTCTTTGTAGGTGCCAGCCACCACCTCCTTTCTCTAGCTTCTCCTTCCCACATCTCTGAAGATGTTTTTAAAATCCACCTCTAATGCTAGATGGATACTAATGCAGGCCCATCTGCCTACCTATCTTTTCTATGAAAATTTAATCCTGTAAGGCTACTCTCGGCTCCCATTAGCAAAGCAAGTAGAAAGTATTTTATTTGCGTGTATGAAAAGCCAGCAAGAAGCTATGTTTGACCACAGGCTCATCACTTATTTTATCATTTTAATGGTGTAATCCTTTAGACATTTCAAAAGAGTAGGATTGCTGTCATTTAAACAAATCTATAATATGACAGATTGTTAATAGAGCATATCTTCTCAGTGAATGCATTTCTGGTTTACTAACATCACTAACTGTAAAATACTTGCAATTAACACATTGTAATCTCCATTCTTGTAAAAGCAGTATGTAAAGGGGGCAGGAGATCATCCATTTCCTTCCTCCTCTAATATCTGACACAAATCATACCCCCTTTGAGTTGTATCAAGCAGATGTTAAGTGGTGTTAAGCATCTTTTGTCATGAAAATGGAAGATTACATCCCAGCATGACAAATAATTGGATGGATGCAAACTTTTATTATTCGGCAACAGAGGTTTCTAAATTTGAAAGGAGGAAATACAAAATGAAAATATATTAATCCTGAATATTATTCAGAGTGGCCAGAAGTTTCAGCATAACAATATAAAGATAGAAAATGGCTTGTTCTGCTATAAACTCTCATTAATCTATTTCACTTGCTTCTTCTAACCCAGAGGTCTTCAAACTTGGCAACTTTTAAGACTTGTGGACTTCAACTCCCAGAATTCTCCAGCCAGCATAGCTGGCTGGAGAATTGTGGGAGTTGAAGTCCACAAGTCTTAAAGTTGCCAAGTTTGGGGACCCCTGTTCTAACCCATTTTCAGAGAAGTATTTTCTAACCACATAGATTATCCTAATTTCTACCAGTTGTTCTCCATACAGTTCTCCTTGACTTATGACTACAATTCGAACCAAAACTTCTATTGCTAAGCAAAGCAGTTCTCAAGTGAGTCGCTCCCGATTTATGACCTCTTCTGCCATGGTCTTTAAGTGAATCACCATGGTTGTTAATGGAAGCAGACGGTCATTAAGCAAACCCGGCTTCCCTTATTGACTTTGCTTTTCGAAAACAAACAAAGAAGGTTGGAGATAGCAATCATGTGACCCTGGGAAGTGTCAACCCTCATAAATCAATGGCAGTTGCCAAGGGCCAAAGTTTTATCATGTGACCAGAAGGATGCTTCAGTGATTGTAAGTGTGAGGAACGGTTGTAAGTCACTTTTTTCAGTGCCATCGTAACTTCAAACAAATGGTTGTAGATCCATGTACTTACAACCTAGAATACCTATATTACCATGTTGGCTTGAAAATTCTAGGAATGGAAGTTGACACAATAGGAAAGCACCTGGGGTAGGTAGGCCTAATGCAATAGAGGACCCTGTTTGAAGAAACACCCGTACTGTGCACTCAAACTCTCTCTGTCTTCCTTTTTCTCTATTTCATTCATTCTTTCAGTTGGTTTGGTGAATTTCAAGTTGAGACAAATCAATCCTGAAATAATTTGTAATGAAAAGGAAGTTTTCTTTCTCCACCAGAACTTCACAGTTGTTGTTTTTTAAAGATGGTTTTCAAAGAGTGCATTGACCCTTAATTATATTCCTAGATGAGACAGAATATGAGTACAGTGGAAGTGAAGAGGAAGAGGAAGAAAATGACTCTGGAGAACCCAGGTAATGCACATTTGTCCCTGTTCTGGCTATGCTCTCATTTTTTTTGTGCATCCAATAGGGTTGGACGGATGGGACATAAGTATGCAGCAAAAAATTCCTTATTGGCAGTAATGGAGTCCACAAGTCTAAAAGTTGCTGAAGTTGAGAAACACTGTCCCAGGGAATACTTGGGTCAGTTCAGCTACGATTTCCAGGAAAACGTAGGGATGAACATTTTTGCTAACTCCTTCTCTAAGGCTTGCGTGTGAGAGCTTATTTCAGGGGGGGAAAAAAACCTCTCAGAATATAGAAATATTGCCCATAAGAGAGAGGGTTAGAATGAAAATGTGTCCTCCCCCATATGTGAAATGTGTACATGTTGGAATCAAGCTCTTTGTCCAATAGAATTTGGAGTCTATAAAAAGCTTTTTGTCACTTGCCTCCATTGTATTTCTGCACTGGGCATCAACTAGCAACAAAGGCCGACACAATGAAATAAAACCTCAGCTGAGCTGTAATTACGGGCAGAGACTTTGTGTTCTTACAATTGTAAATTGTATGAAAATAAATGAGGAAATACTAGTCTTTGTGGCCTCTTCTCTTTCTTCTTCTTCCTCTATTATCTGATGTCTGCTTTTGTTCTCTGTTTATTCTCCACTTTTTGTAGAATAGAAAGACTGAATGTCTGAAAACCTCTTAGGTCAGAGGTCTTCAAACTTGGCAACTTTAAGACTTGTGGACTTCAACTCCCACAATTCTCCAGCCAGCTTTGGTGATATGTATTTTGGGATATGATATTAAAACAGGAACTAAAGGGATTTTATTTGATGTCTCATAATGAGGAGGGAGCTTTTTCTATTCTACTTTCATTAAGAACCATGGTGGCATAGTGGAGAGCCATGGTAGCGCAGTGGTTAGAATGTAGTATTGCAGGCTAACTCTGCCGACTGCCAGCAGTTCAGTGCTGACCATCTCAAAGTTGACTCAGCCTTCCATCCTTCTGAGGTCAGTAAAACGAGGACCCAGATTGTTGAGGCAATATGTTGTTTCTGTAAACCGCCTAGAGGGGACTATGAAGCAGTATATACATCTAAGTGCTATTGCTATTAAGATGAATTTGCCATGTAAATTGTATAGATAGGTCTTTTCCAATCTGGGCACTCTCCATGCTTATAAACTTAAGTTCTCTGCCAGCCACCTCATGTCAGTTCTTTTATATGCAGATGATGCAGCCATTCCATCAAATGTTGGGCTATGTAAGTGTCTTGGAGAATCATTAGCCTAGTGCAATAAAGAATGCTTGAAAAACGTGTAGCCTGAGTATTTTCAAGACAATGCTTTAGCTCCACAGCTAGATGAATGATAAATGGAAGAACTATTGAGCAAATGAAATATTTCAGATGCTTAGATACCATATATTCTTGTGGATAAGCCCATAAGCTGACCCTTGAATTTTTAACTTGTATCATAGTTAAAACATACCATGAAAAACGTGCCCCCTGAGGATAAGCCAACCCTCAAAGTTTTCATATATTTTAATTTTCACAATTGGCTGAAAAAATTGAGGGTCTGCTCATTCGCAGATGAAATTAACACACAAGTGTATACAGGATATGCAAATACTCCACAGGTACTTTTAAAAAGCTGAGGAACAAACCTATTTGTATATATTTGTGGATAAGTCCATTCATGGATACATCAAATCCCATTTTTGAGCGTACAGTATTTTGGCACCTGAAATTCTTGGCTTCGCTGTGAGTGAATGTGGTATTTAAGTTTAATCTTCTACTTGCTGAGGCAACCAAGTGAGGGAGCTTTCTGTAAGGTGCCAATGAATAATTTAGCAATCACTAAATTTGCAAGCTGGCATGCAAATAATTGAGGGAACTAGGTATGTCCTATCAAAGAGAAGGAGAGAGGGACATGGTAAATATCTTCCAGTCCTTGAGGGGCTGTCACAGAGAAGAGGGGTTGACTTATTCTTCAAAGCACCAGAAGGCAGGACAAGAAGTAATGGGTGAAAGCTTGTTAAAGAGAGATCCAACCTAGAAGTAAGAAGACATTTTCCGATAGTGAGAACAATTAATTACTGGAATAACTTGCCCCCTGGACCTATGGGTGCTCCATCACTGGAGGTTTTAAAAAATAGACTGGACAACCATTTGACCAGAGATCTCCTGCATTGAGCAGGGAGTTGGAGTAGAAGACCTCTGAGGTCCATTCCAGCCCTATGATTCAATAGTCTATTCAAGGCTAAAGTTTGGATATGTTGATGTAGAGCAGGGGTCTCCAACCTTGGCAACTTTAAGACTTGTGAACTTCAACTCCCAGAATTCCTCAGCCAGCAAAGCTGGCTGAGGAATTCTGGGAGTTGAAGTCCACAAGTCTTAAAGTTGCCAAGGTTGGAGACCCCTGATGTAGAGAATCTAAGTGTGTAACTATATTCAAGAAGATGCTCAAGTTCAGGAAGCCACAGGAAAATCGTAGAATTGAGTTGACTAGCAGAAAAGGGGGAGGGATTCAAGAACATGTGCGGATTGAATGCTGGACTAATGTAAGTTTGTCTCCCCGATAAAGCTCCATCCTAAACCTGCCTGGAGAATCGACCTTAAGGCGGGATTTTTTGCGGCTTCAGCTTGCAAACAAGGAACGCTCGGAGGCCCTCCGTCGACAGCAGCTGGAGCAGCAGCAGCGTGAAAATGAGGAGCACAAGAGGCAGCTCTTGGCAGAACGTCAGAAGAGGATTGAGGAGCAGAAAGAGCAGAGGCGGAGGCTGGAAGAGGTAATTTTATGCTTTTTTAAGCTTTGGTGGCGCAGAGGTTAGAATGCAATATTGCAGGCCGACTCTGCCCATAGCCTGGAGTTTAATCCTGAGTTAACTTGGCTTTCCATCCTTCTGAGGTCAGTAAAATGAGGACCCAGATTGTTGGAGGCAATATACTGACATTGTAAACCACCCATAGAATCTTGTAAAGTACTATGGGCTGGTATATAAGGCTAAGTGCTATTTTATGCTTCGGGCTGGTGAATATGTGTAAGTTTTCAGAAGGCCTACCCTAGCCATTTTGCTTTAACAATCTTTATTCAATGAAAACTACAGTGCCTAGTTCATAATCGGGGCTTAACAATGCTTAAAAACTGAGCCGAATTTCTTTCTTTACATATAATACTATAGGTAGCCCAAAGCTCCTAAAATAAGGGAGTCTTACCACATCATCCATTTATATTTCACACACACCCTGTATGTTGTTAGCACCCTGTATGTTTAAATGATTACTTCAGTCTTTAAATAACATAATTGGGACATTTGCTTTACTGTGTACAATCAAAATGATGATGATAAAATATAATAATGATAATAGTAGTAGTCGGTGATGGTGGTGATGATTATGGTGATGATAAACCATGATGTTGAACTTCTCTGTGTAAATTACCGTATTGATGATGGTGATGATGACTATGATTATTTTACAAAGGCCTCCTCTTTGTTCATTCCATTTATTATTCCAGTCCAGTTTTCAATTTCCCATCATACGCATGTGGCCAACTACTTAGCTTTTGAAAGAGAATCATGTTCCTCTCTTGCTTGTAGCTCAGGCCTCTAAATCAAACAAGCTCTTTCGTTATTTAACTGTAAAACATGCTGAGAAACATAGCCCCTTCGTGGGTTACTTTGGTAATACTGTTGTGGGCACTCAGATGGAAATCACACATCCCAGTCACAAAGGACAATTAGTGGTCTGTATCTTGAGGTCACTGGACGAGGTCTTTGAATAAATGGACCTTGTTATTGCACGAAACCAGTCATCCTGCCTACAGTATTTGCCCATTTTTATTCTTAGGATTTCTTGGCAGGGACAATGCAGCTTGCAAGAGCAAACAAAGATACATCTGATGAGTTTGGCTTAATCGTACAAATAGACAAAGGCTGCTGCAGATATGAGTCTGCATTGGCATGATGCTGACCACAACCAAGGGTGTGATATGGCCACAGTGCTGACCACAACCAAGAGTGTGACCACAACTGAGGGTGTGATATGGCAACTATCATGCACTTTGAGGGTCTCCAGTCTTATCCCAAAGGTGCTTTTTCAAAAGGCAACTGGACTTTGTTTTGCTTTTCGTCCAGGAAGCTTCTTCAGTTCTGACTGAATGGTGGACGATGGAAGGATTTATATCCCTTGCAGTCATTTGGTCGTTAGCATTCTTTCTGAGAGTTGTTAAGGCCACTTGGAGGTTTGTCTGTGCCCTCAGGGTCACCTGTATAGTGCCAATGGGTGTGGAACCTTCTTGGAACTGCTGAAAGGCCTGTGTTGTAAACAGGAGATAGGTGGTGCCATATCCCTCCTCCTCTGTTGAGAGAGGGCTGTTCAGTCTTAATGTAGATGGCCTCTTTGACCCCTCTTTCAAACTAGTGTTCCTCTCTGTCCAGAATGTGGACTTTGCTGTCTTCAAAAGAGTGACTTTTGTCTTTCAAATGCAGATGGACTGCTGAATCTTTTTTTTTTAAATATATTTTTATTATTTACATATAAATACATCGAACACAGTGTGACCATCCTGGCGTATCATCCGCCATAAAAACCAAATAACAAATAACATATATACTACTTACACAGTGCTAGTCTTATACAATTATTTTTGCCCAACGTATTCATTCTAATACATATATAATGTCTCATTCCGGGTCTACTTAGCCTAATTGTTTCGTGTTCCGACTCCCACCTCGTGTTTCCAGCCATTGATAAAATCTGTTCCATGTGTCATAATGTTCTGTCTCTCCTTTGTTTTTTAATTCTAACGTTAATCTATCCATTTCTGCGCATACTAATATCTTCCTTATTATCTCCTTTCTTTTAATTCTAATCTGGTTTTCAGTTCGCCCTTCTCGTTTAATATATCTTTATATGAAACAATTTTTTCCATATTTGTAAGTTTTGGGTGTATCAATGCTTCTAAGGTGGAGAGCCAGACTGGTATTTTCATATAATTTTGTTGTTTGATTTTATTCCACACCGCTAATAATGCATTTCTTATGCAGTAGTGGGTTCTAAAACCCTTTACTACCGGTTCGCACGCTTGCGTGTGCGCGCGACACTTCTGGGCATTCGCAGAAGTGTCCCGGGCAGGTGGGCAGAGCCTCCCGCCGCCGCCGCTACCGGCTCTAAGAATCGGGCCGATCTGGGAGCAACCCACCGCTGTTCTTATGTAATGCCTTTGAAAGTATTGATGTGCCGTGCTTCTCCCGTACCAAAGAAATGCATGCCACCCTAGTTGGATATCATGACCCTCCAATAATAATAATCTCCTATTCCTTAAGGTTATCCACTCCACTTTTACCCATGTAAATACAGCAGCTTGATGGTACAATTCCCAGTCAGGCAGGCCAAACCCTCCTTTCCCTTTTGATTCTTGCAATAGTTTCAGTTTAATTCTTGGTTTTTTTCCTTGCCATATAAACTTCGGCATTATTTTGTTCAAGTTCTCAAAATATTTTTTTTCTCTAATTTTATGGGTATGTTTTGAAATAAAAGAAGTATCTTCGGCAGAATGCTCATTTTTATTGCTGCTATTCTGCCCATTAAGGAGAGTTGCAGATTTTTCCATCTCTCCATGTCCAATTTAATTTGATTTGTTAATTTTGATTTGTGTAGTTGTCCTCTTTAATTGTTATACACCTTGCTGTTAAATAAATTCCTAGATACTTCACTTTTTTCACTATGTGAATGTTCATTCCCTTTATTAGTTCATCTTTCTGTTTATTTGTCATATTTTTGACTATCATTTTGGTTTTTTCCTTGTTTATTTTTAGTCCGGCTACTTCTCCGTATTCCTCCAGTTCCTCTATAAGTCTCAGGCCTGATTGTAGTGGTTCCTCTAAAATGAAAACTAAATCGTCTGCAAATGCTTGTAATTTGTACTTTTCTTTTTTAATTTCCAATCCTTTGATTTGCTCGTCTTGCCGAATATTTCTAGTTAGTACTTCCAATGTTAGAATAAACAATAATGGAGATAATGGGCAGCCTTGCCTTGTGCCTTTTTGGATTGTGAAATTTTTGGTCACCTTGCCGTTCACGATCACTTTAGCCTCCTGCTTGGTGTATATTGCCATGAACATATTTATGAATTTATCGCCAAAGTCCATATGTCTTAATTGTTGAAGCATAAATTTCCAGTTCACGTTGTCAAACGCCTTTTGAGCATCTAGAAACAACAGTGCCAATTGCTTCTCACTATGTGTTTCATAATATTCCAGTATGTCTAATATTGTTCTCATGTTGTTTCTTATCTGCCTTTTGGGCAGAAAGCCATTTTGATCAACATGTATGAACTCCTTCAAGAACCTTTTAACTGCTGAATCTTGTCACCCTGTTTTACTTTCCAAACAGAAGTCCTCCATTTTTAATCTGGGAAACCTAATTGGTTTGTTTTTATGTATTTATACTCAAAGGTGTCAAATCAACTAATCGGTAAATTGGAGCAGACAGTCAGAATTCATTCAATAAATGAAACAAAAGCAATCTTTAAAATGCAGTGAAAAGATTAAAACAGACATCCTTAGGAAGGTGAATTAGAGAGCAAGTTGAGCAGAAAACCAGGGTCTGTTGTGATGGGGCAAACACTGAGAAGTCTCAATTAAGTGACGCACAAGGGAATCTAACCAGAGCATTCTCAAGTGACCTTGAAATATTTGCAGAAAACATTTGGGGGTTTGACAAGCACTAGATCAGCTAGTGAGAAGAGAATATTTAGGAATAGTATGGAGGATTTGTTTTTCCGTGGTAGCACTTTTCAAACGTTATTTGAAAATTCTCCCTCGCCATCTCTGAATTCCCAAGGAAGCTAATAGTTGGGAGAGCTACATCTGTTAAAATGTTTAAAGAGAACAAAGTAGCTAATCACAAGATATTTGGGAAAGCTGGCTAGCAGCCAAGCTCATTAAATAAATATTCTCCTGCAAAATGTTTTACCATAAAATCTCACTAAATGCCAATTTATAATGAATGTTTTACAGTGCTTTGAAAATAGTGTGTGAAGTCAGAACTAGAATGCTGCCAGTATTTGGCCTAAAGTTGGACCAGTTTCTACTTGTATGTCCCAATATTATGTTGGCTTTGTGAAGATGTGTATGAGAATTATTTTCAGGTGTGCTCATGCACACACACACATAATTCCTCTTACTGTTAGCAATTCTGTGAGATCAACTTGCAGAACACAAAGCCTGTGAGACAATGGCAAGCATTTGTAGCCACCTAAAAGGATCTTGAATGTCTCAAGGACAATCTTGAAACCATCAGAACAGAAGTATGGACGGGAGTGAAGTAATTCCTGTATCACCATCGTCACAGACTTCCTCAACAGAGTATTTCAACTCTTTTCCAGTCTCCCTGGCACTCTGTGTGCAAAAGCTCCTAGGATAGCTCCTCACTAAACTCAATGATGAAATGTATTGATGCGGAGCAGAGTGAGAATGAAGGCACTCAAATGGAGACCTGGCTTATTGAAAGGCGTATAGAACAGCTTCCCCAGTCTATTTTTTTATCCTGCCTGTACTCCAAGCCAGCATGACTGGCTGAGGAATTCTGGGAGTTGAAGTCCACGAGTCTTAAAGTTGCCAAGTTTGGAGACCTGCATTAATAAACTATAGCAATTCAGAAGTGGCCAAATTGACATTGGATCCTCAATCTCTTGTATTTAAGCTCAGATCTCTAAACACTATAGTCTAGGACCCACGGATGCTCTCAGAGAAATGAATATAATGGTATGTGATAAGGGTCTTGGAAGACAGGGGGTGAAGCCACAGCCTGCGGAACAGTCAGACAAGAGGCAGCTTAGCTTGCAGAAGGAACGTGCAAACATCTCAAAAGAGATCCTACCTAGTTTCTTGGACTGTAAAGGTGAAGGGAGAGAAATGTAACTCTGAGACCTGCAAGATTAATGTCAGCCTAGCAAGGTAATCCAGGCAGGAAGCATGGCCAGATGGATTAATTCTACTTTACTGTAAGCTTACATGAGCAAAATCTTGCAAGTCTTGTAATGTTCCTTGGACTTCCAGTGCTTCATATTAGTAAATCTGGCACCAAAAGAAAATTTGAATTAATTTCTGGTGTTCCAACAGCTCATTAGCCTTAGGCGATATGAACAATAAAAGCACAGTAAATCAAATAACAAAGATTGTTGAGTAATGTTTCCAGTTTCTTCAAAAACATTTACCTTGGTAAATTGGTTTTACCATCAGAGTTGTCAATATGTACCAATTTGTCAGTGCCTAGAAATATTTCAGTTGATGTAATGCAATTTACAGGGGTTAACACCCTGTGAAGTATTTTTATAGTCGATTTTTAATGACTTTCCCAGATAAATTTTGACTTATTGCATGCAGGTCCCAAATCCTGTTTCATAGTTTTTATCCATTTTTAAGAAACGCTGTTGTATTTGATACAAGAGTTTAACACGGGATTGAAAAGTTCCTTTGATTTAAAATAACACTGTGCTTCAAATACAGTTAGTGGTCTTGACTATTGAAATTTAATTAAGCTCCCAAGACAAATGAAAATTTCATTTCAAATCAAGTTGGAACATATGACCAAATTTTCAGCAAAATATATACAGAAAAGATAAGTCTTCCACTAATAGTTATGTTCATAGGAAGTCCCCTATTTTTTTTTAAAGAAGAGGACATTGTTGATAAAGTGTTAAAAAGTGGGTG
>QLTV01000546.1:555600-584142 GCA_003457575.1 Thermophis baileyi
CTATTCTATTCTATTCTATTCTATTCTATTCTATTCTATTCTATTCTATTCTATTCTATTCTATTATTTACATTCTGTTCTATTCTATTCTATTCTATTCTATTCTATTCTATTCTATTCTATTCTATTCTATTCTATTCTATTCTATTCTATTCTATTCTATAGTTTGGCACATTTCTCTCAAATGCTTTCCAAAATAAGCAGGCATATGCTTTTCTTGAAAATGAAAATGAAACAAAGAAAAGACCCCAAGCATGACTTCACCATCATTTTGAGAATAATGATTTTACTACATTGTGTAGTGGCTGCTTTGAAGGTATCATAAGTTGAGAGCATTTTCAGTTGAATTTCTGCTGATCATCATTTCATCTCATCTTTGTATAGCCTTGAACAACATCATAAATTTGACAGCCCCCAAGGGAGTCTAGTTTTCCTTTTGAGTGTTTGGGCAGCGTATGGATTCACATTGCTTCCTCATCAATATTTAAGTTGTGTCATGGTGAATGTGGCAGAAGAGGATCCCCTTGTGCCTTGAAACAAGAAAGTAAAAAGAAAAAAAAGTGGGAGTGTCAAAAAAGCTTGGCCTGAAGCATCACTTCTGAAGTTGGGTAAATAAACCTCATAATGAATAATTGATGTTTGCTCTATGATCCTTTCTCTATCTATCTATCTATTTAATTTATACAGTTGCCCAACTCACAAGATTTGATTTTGGGCAGCATACAACAAAAATAACTATAAAACAATAAAAAATGTCAAACACAATCAAAATATTTTTTTGAAAAATAAACATAAGAGATTCAATCAATAATGGAGCCATCTCAAGATCTCACCAGTCCCTTGAGAACCCCAGTTCTGTGCCCTGTCTTGGGTCTAAGGTGGAATTGCAAGTCATCTTGCCAATATAATAGAGTAACAAAGTTGGAAGGGACCTTGGAGGTCTTCTAGTCTAACCTGCTCAAGCAGAAAACCCTATATACCATTTCAGACAAATGGTTGTCCAATCTCTTCTTAAAAACCTCCAGTGATGGAGCACCACAGCTTCTGGAGGCAAGTTCCACTGATTAATTGTTCTAAGTTCTAACTATAAGGAAATTTCTCCTTAGTTTCTCCTTTAAGTTGGTTTCTCCTCAGTTTCCATCCCTTTCTTCTTGTCCTGCCCTCAGGTACTTTGGAGAATAGCTTGACTCCCTCTTCTTTGTGGCAGCCCCTGAGATATTGGAACACTGCTATCATGTCATCCCTAGTCCTTCTTTTCATTAAACTAGGCATACCCATTTCCTGCGACCTTTCTTCATATGTTTTAGCCTCCAGTCGCCTATTTCATTTCCAGTCCCCTTTTTCCTATTTCATTTCCAGTCCCCTATAATATTGATTGGTCTCTTTTTGGAAAGCGATCATCATTAGATAGTAGCGGATAAGAAGTAAAATTGTAAGTCACAAAAGGCCACGAAATCCAACCCCCTGCTAGAATCCAGATTACAGCCTCCCAAACAGATGGCAAACCTGCCTTCGCTAAACCTAGGAAGGGGAGTTTTTGAAATTCCTAGGTAATTGTTAGCACGAAAAGGTGTAATTGCATTTGCATGCAACAGTAAGTCAGCTAGTGGTTATGCTCCATTGCTTCCATGCCAAATAATTGTATGTTTGATAATGGCATACAAAAGCAGGAACTCTGTTTTATTCCCTTTGAAAGAAACTAGAGTCTGAAACACTAGTTTGTGGTTGATTTCTGAGTACTGGTGTGCTTGGTTCAAATATCATGATAAAGACATCCCAGAATGAGCTGCTTTCAGTGTTGAAATCCAAATTTTTTTTACTACCGGTTCTGTGGGTGTGGCTTGGTGGGCGTGGTGTGGCTTGGTGGGTGTGGCAGGGGAAGGATATTGCAAAATCCCCATTCCCTCCCCACTCCTGGGGGAAGGATATTGCAAAATCTCCATTCCCACTCCACTCTGGGGCCAGCCAGAGGTGGTATTTGCTGGTTCTCTTCTTACTCAAAATTTCCGCTACCGGTTCTCCAGAACCTGCTGGATTTCACCCCTGCTGCTTTGTTTTATGTATTTGAACCCAGCTTGCAAGAAGAATCAAGTGAGAAATTGTTAGGTTTCCAGGAAGAATTCTGGCTTCTTTGGATGAGGAAGTGCTCACTTTACCTGATGCCTATCTTCTTGCATAGAAACAACCATGAACTACAGGTAGTCCTCCACTTACAAAACTTCATTTAGTGACTGTTTGAAGTTACGGCGGCAGTGAAACAAGTGACTTATGACCATTGTTCACACTTTCAGTCGTTGCAGCATCCCCACGGTCATGTGATCAAAATTCAGATGCTTGGCAACTGACTCATATTTATGACATAACGTTACAATGTCCCAGGGTCATGTGATCACCTTTTCTGACAAGGAAAGCCAATGGGGAAACCAGATTCACTTAACAATGCAATGATACACTTACCAGCTGTGCCAAGAAAGGTTGTAAAATAGGGCAAAAATCACTGAACTGTTTCGCTTAGCAACAGAAACTTTGGACTCAATTGTAGTCTTAAGTCGAGGACTACCTGTATAGCCTAAGTACTGTAAGTGTGCCAAGAGAGGGCAGGCTGTATAAAACAAATTGGTTACTTTGTTATTGCTTATGGACAGGTTATATACAATGATCGTCCACACAATGTGAATGATTCATAGTGAGTGGTTCATGCATACCAGTTCTATCAGAGTTTGTTGCATAAAATTAAACCCAGAAAGCACACACAGGCAGACTGATGCAGCAGGATTGATTTAAATAAGAAACTTCTTTATATACAAGAATAACAGATGAGTATTTACAATACTAGTAGCAGAATTCTTCTTTAACATAGCAGCAGTTACAGGCAAACACACAGGTAGGAGAGAACAGTTAGTTTCATTTCGGAGTTCAGAGTGGAGTAAGCCACGCCCAGCCTTCTAGCTTCAGTTTCGATTCTCTGCACAGACTCAGATGTGTTTAGCTCTCATTGGCTGATTTAGTTGCTATGCCTATTCATTGGCTGACCTTGTTACCATTGGCTCTCCCAGTTCATGAATAATCTGACAATTTCTTATTATTTAATGTTACTTATCATCCAGTTTTCACATCTCTGTCCTAATCTTTGGAATATTTTCTTTGTCATTTCCAGAAGTGACATAGCTCGTTTAAAAAGGCACACAAAATCTTGTTGATTTATCTATAAACTGTGGAAGAAAATCAGCATTATTTTGGTTAGCAAGTCAGCCTAATGTGACCTGGTGCATCACAGTTAAAAAGAAATGTTTGGTTCTGATTTTTCACACCAGATGAACACATCAAAATTGAATTCAGCATTTTGATAAGGCCAAAGAGTTTATTTATATTTTATGCTGCAAATGTGCTCTTCGGCATGATGTTAGTTGCTTCAGTTTGCTGAGCAGCTGAGACCAAAGAGGCATTACGGCAGAGATCTCTGGGAGTTGAAGTCCACAAGTCTTAAAGTTGCCAAGTTTGGAGACCCCTGCATTACGGAAACTTTTACTCCAATTGAGCTTCCTCTGGTGAGGTTTGAATTACAGCTCCCAATATTCCCAGCATTTTAGATCACCCTGTGACCCAAAGAGATAGTAGAGAAGCTGGCTTTGCTACTTTATGTTCTTTTGTATAAATAAAGTAGTAAAATGTCAGTTGTTACCCTTGTTAATATAACACAGTCTAATTCTTGAATTCATCCATTGTACTATCAGTTTGTTAAACAGGGCCAAGAGGTACACAGCATTCACTTCAAAATACCTCACTGAGGTTAACACTAATTGAACTTAGTTTGTTATACCTGTATGAATGCATTTGCTAGATTTCCTTGTGACTCTTGGTCCAGCACGTTGTGCCTATATCATTATGCCTTAAGAGTGGGGAAAGCTTTCTTGAGTGTTCTGAGAAGACTGCATTACACAGAGACAGCATTACGTATCAGATAGCATCTGGGTATCTAAATGTTTAGTGCAGCAATCATCTTTCTAACAGCAACTTTCAGGGTGTTTTCATCTTTCAATGCAAGATGTTAGTTATAGCCTATAAAGGCCTATATGGCATGGGGCCAGGCAACCTACAGAATTGGCTTCGTCCCATCACATTGTCCTGTCCCACCCGGTCAAGCAGGGAGGCTATGTTGCAGACCCTGTCAGTTAAAGAACTCCAACTGGTGGGGTCTAGGACCAATTGCCTCTGCTCTATAGAATATTCTTGTCCTGGAGTTGAGGCAAGCCTTCGCTCTCCTGGCCAGATCCAAAAACATGGATCTGCAGCCTTGCATGGGAAGCCCATAGGAGCACACAGTCATGGGGTTGGTTGATACCACGAGAGTCCTTCTTTTGCCTTTGTCAACTAATTTTTAATTGGGTTTAATTATTCTTGCCTGCTTAAAAGTATTTATATTCTTTTAAATTCTTAATTCTAAAATTTCAGTTCAAACATTTCAATTTTTATATACTGCTTTTATATTTTGATGTTTTATTGTACGCTGCCCAGAGTCCCTTTCTGAAAAAGATGGGCAGTTCAGACATGATAGCCAGCTAGCAAGATAGATAGATTAGCGAGATATAGATATAGACATAGACATAGACATAAACAGATATAGTTAGACAGATCTTCCCTTAGGTGTAACTGCCAACAGTTAATCATAGAGGGGACAACTTAGATATCCAATAGACATTTCCCAGATAGCTAAGCAAGTTGTATAAGGAGGCTCTCAGCTAGAGCTAAATCCAGGTGGAAGACAATGGCAAACCACTTCCTTATTATTGAGAAGAAATTTCATGGATGTGTCTGTACAATACAGTGAGGAGCTGAACACAATTTAAGAGTCTTATCTGCTTGATTGTAGTTGCATCTTGCAATCTGTTTCTTAGATGCCATAAAATAAAACAAAATGAACTGACAGAGATTGTTGGTTGATTAGGATATGTGTGTTCTCTTTCTTTCCAATGCGATGTTTCTTAAAGTTTCACATTTGTATCTCCTCCCCTGAGTAATATCTCAGCCAGCGTAAATGGCTATAACAATGGAAAATAAATCCAGGAAGAATTTACATCTAGGAAGGGATTATGTGCAGCATGGATGGTGAAAAAGTAGAATAAAGCAAAGGTAGGCATATTCTAGTATAAGATTAATAATTCATAATAGTAAAATACATCTTAGTAGCATTTATACCATTAGTCAGTAATGCTTCAAATGAAGCTTGAAATTCATTAATAGAAGTCCCCAGAAAAACCATTAAGATTTGTCTATGGCTTACTTTTCATACTATTGCTATCGTCTGATAAAGACTATAATTTCTTTTAGATCAGTTGCTAAACTACGATCTGTGAATCCCTGCTGATCTGCTACTGTGGGCACCAAAAACATTATTAATGGCAAAAAGTCTTGAGAGAGCAGCAAGATTTTGGTATTCTCATACAAAATATTAGGAGAACGTAGCATCTTCACCTAAAATCTCATGAGATTTCTGGTAGGAGCAAGTACAGCAAAACCTGTTGAGTACTGGTGCTTTTTCAAGTATATAAACCATGACTCTGCTGATTGGCCTGAGGTCCTGATGGGGGCATTCTATACTGGAGGTGGTTAGTCGATTAAGAAAAGATTCTACCTACACCCCATTTATATTGCTTCCTTCCTTAGCCATCTTTGTTCATTTTAATGTCAATATTTATCATTTTAACATCTTAATGCTTTATACTGTTGCTTTTATCTTGTTGTAAGCCACCTAGATTCGCCTGATGGCAACAAGATGGATGGCATGTACATTTAACAAAATATTAGCAATTTCAGTTCTGTTTGAAAAAGTAATTTAATTTTATGTAAATTGGGAGTCTCACGAGAATGGGTAGGACCCATCTGGATCCTTAAGCAGTGTTCTTGATCTGTTAAGTGATGTGTAAGTCCTTGAACTTTCAATGATTATGTAGTTGTATAGAAGGTTTGGAGACCATTGTTTCAGATAGACATTGTGTATGTGTATGCTTTTTTTCCACATTGATACCTATGACACCGGTATTAACTGCAGCTACAGAGTTTATTGCCCTGAATTGTGTGGCTGCATTTAGTCTGCATTTACAACACACTCAATCCAATTCCTGCTGAAAGAAGAGGGGGACAATCTATTCTCCAAAGCACCTGAGGGCAGGACAAGAAGTTATGGGTGGAAGATCATTAAAGAGAGATCCAATCTAGAACTAAAGTGAAATTCCTGACTGAGAACAATTAATCAGTGGAACGACTTACCTCTGGAAGTTGTGGGTGCTCCATCAATAGGTACCTTCAAGAGACTGGACAGTCATTTGTCCAGAATAGTATAGGGTCTCCTGCTTGAGCAAGGACTTGGACTAGAAGACTTCCAAGGTCCCTTCCAACCCTATTATTCTGTGTTCTATGTTTTGGTTTGTTGTTATTATATTGGCTGCCATTGTTGCATTTGTTTACCGCTTTGACTGACTAAATAGTTTATAAATTCATCAATAAATATGAACATCCAGCCTAGGAATGTACCTCAATTTATTTTATTTATTTTTGTTTATTAAATTTATATGCCTCCCATCTTCCCAATAAAGTGGCTGTGGGCACCTTAATATAGTGGTACCTTGGTACTCATCGTTAATTGGTTCAATGAGACACGATGAGTACCAAAAACGATGAGTACCAAACAATTTTTTCCCATAAGGAATAATGTAGTGAGTCACAAGGTAGCTGACATTGACAAGTTGTAGCTTGTGCATTGAGTACCAAAGAAACGATGAGTACTGGGACAAAATGTTCACGTCAAAATGCATTGAGTACCAAATTTGCTGAGTTTTAAAGCAGTTGAGTAGTACCAAGGTACTATTGTACATCTGTTTTGTTTCTTTGTTTAAAAAAAAAAAAGAACAATATTGCTACTTGCCCACAGATTTTGATGGGAATATGGAAAATCGAGGAGGAGGGATGCATAAATCTCATATCCTGAATTGTGACTTTTTGACTAGCAACAGCAGAAAATCATCTGGCTTTCAGTGGAAGCACTGCTGCTTTTCACCATTTAAAAACAACAAATCAAAAGAGCTTCCAACATCTGATGGCGAGATTGGTGACTCCGATAAGGAAAGGGTTACTCCCCTTTGCAGCTTTTTATAAATGAAAATGTGGGGAAAGGCCATTTGAGAGCCACATCCCTGGGTTGCTTTATAGAGGAATATATGTCGCATTTTATAAGGGTAGGAGCATGAACATGTTCAGGATGTGATTGGGGAATTACATGTTAGCCAAAATAGCAGAGAGCCAAATCCAGTCAGTCGTCTGCTTGCATGTGTCGAATGCCGGCCAGCCTGCTTTAATGACACAATTACTGAAGGGCTTTTACACATCTTCATTTTTCTTTCAAGGCACACCGGGCCAATTGTAGACACATCTCATCCATGGCTACAATCAATACTGAGTACGCCTCGCACCGCAGACCCGAGTGGCATGTAATTATGAGGCTGTATTGATTTTCCCCACAAAGAGGCTGCTAACATAGAAAAAGCAGCTTGACTTTCAAATGACTAGGCCGACAGCCTTTTTTTATTTGTCCTAAAGAAAATTAATACGGCTTGGTGAAAGGCCTGAGTCCCATCCTGGGCAGAGTGGCAAACAGTTTCAGGAGCGTCTCTTTCTCCCTGGTTATAAAACCCAGTAATTCCAGATTATTCCAAACGTAGTCTTCTCCAGTTCCACCAATAAAGAACAAGAAGGATGAAATGGTGAAATTATAGATTGATTGCATATTAGCTGTTACAGAAACAATACGGCTTTAAAGCTCCTCCTTCTCCAGGTGGCAATAATAACTTGGGAGAGTGCTTCCATTAATTTTGTACTTAATGTCAGCCTTATCCTTCCACCTACATTTTGGGAATAATAAATGCAATGTCGTAAAAAATATGAGACAATCTATGCAATGAGAATCGTAATGAGTGCCATAGATCCTGAAGCTCTTCCCCTGTCCTTCATTCTGTACCCACCACACTATAATAGGTTTTGTCGTTGTTGAGGGATCCTTGATGCTGTCTGAACTTGCTTGCTTTCTTGCAGACGTTTCATTACCCAAACTAGGTAACTGCTAGTCTAGTGCTAGTCTACTAGCACTGATGATGTTATCTAGTTTGGGTAATGAAACGTCTGCAAGAAAACAAGCAAGCTTAGAGAGCACCAAGGACCCCTCGTGTCAACCCTGAGCTGCAAATATTCTCCTTTATTTGTTGTTGTTGTCAGTGACTAAACTGTGCATGACCTCATGGACCACAGCTTGCCAGACCACTTTGTCCTTCGCTTTCTACCAGAGTTCATCCAAAGCCATGTTCATTGCATCTATGACACTATCTAGCCATCTCATCCTCTGCCATTCCCTTGTCCTTTTGCCTTCAATCCCCCCCCCCCCAATATCAGGGTCTTTTCCAGTGAGTCCTCTCTTCTCCTCATTTGGTCTCCAGAGTATTTGAGCTTCAGTATCTGTCCTTCCAAAGAACAGTCAAGTTGATTTCCTTTAGGTTTGACTGATTTGATCTCCTTGCAGTCCAAATGGCTCTCAAGAGTCTTCTCCAACATCACAATTTGAAAGCATCAGTTCTTTAGCATATATAGCTTTCCTTAGGGTCCAGCTCTCACAGCCATACATTACTACTGGGAAAACCATAGCTTTGACTCACTGCAATAGAACACCTGCCTGTAATCTCCAACAATTAAGTGAGATTCCATAAGCTGATAAGAATGCCTCTAAGATGGCCAAAACTTTGAGAGACTATTTTTTTTCCTGAACTGTTTGGAGAAGGCATCTTTAGAGAACAAACCCTGGGTGCTCGTGGATATTATTGCTGAACTTAAGTTCCACAAATTTGATTGCACTGGTTTAATATTCTTTTTTGTTGCTATGTTTAAACCACTTCTTAATTTCTAAATAAAGAATGGGATGTTAGGGTTAGGGGAAATTAACTTTACTATTGTCCATATATTGGTATGATATGATATTTCTTATCATAAGGCAGGACTTCATATGTAAAAGACTATCCTTCAACTGAATCTAAGGACATGTGGGTCAAGATCAGGGGTGGGTTCTAACTTACCTCGCTGCTGGTTCGCTTCCTTCGCACACGCGCAATTTAAAAAAAAAACCGAAAACAAGATGGCGACACATGCGCAGTGCCAGAAACTCGGCTTCTGCATATGCGCAGAAGAAAAAAAAATTAAAAATTTTAAAAAAAAATATGGCGGCGCCCACAGACCGGCACCAACCGAACCAGATCTGTGACGTCATCGTGACGTCACCAGCGGGTCGCTACCGGTTCGGGAGAACCGGTCCGAACCAGGAGGAACCCACCTCTGGTCAAGATTGTTTGATTTCAGTGCTTTCCCCAGCTCTCTAACACCCGGGTGTTTCAGATGATTTCCATATTAATATGCTTGTGTGGGATTGTGATGCATTCTCTGTCTCCTTGAACAGATTTTCCCCTGTCATTATAATTATAAGAACAAACATGACTATTATAGCCATCGGATACAGCAGAAAGGATCTTCATCGTTGCTTGGTTGGTTTAAACATTGTTGCTTGTTATGCACATGAGATTTGTGATCTTGTTGGTTCTGTTGGTCCTACCACATTATCTCTAACTTTGGGGACATGGAGGACCATCAAATAGTGGCCTGTAGATATAATACAGATAGTCCTCGTTAGATAGTGACCGTTCAAAGTTAAAACAGCACTGCACAAAGTGACTTATGACCATTTTTCAGACTTATGACCATTGCAGCATCCCCCATGGTCACATGATTTACATTCGGATGCTTGATAACTGACTCACATTTATGATGGTTGCGGTGTCCCTGGGACATGTGATCCCCCTTTGGGTCCTTCTGACAAGCAAAGTTAATGGGGACGCCAGATTCACTTAACAACTGTGTTACTAACTTAACCATTGCAGTGATTCACTTAACAACTGTTTCGCTTAGGTTGTAAGTCAAGGACTACCTGCATTAAAGAGCTGATTTTGTACATCATGACCACTGTTTTAGATTGAAACCCCAGAGCTTTCAGCACAGTCTGGTATTCAGTTTGTATACTTCTGAAATAGATTAATTTAATCTCAGAGAGATTGCTCTTAGCATGGGATCTAGTAATGCAAGTTTCAGAGAGAAACTAAAGCTTATTGTGACATATCTTCAACTTCTTTACTATGTGGCATTTAGTTCTCTTAGAACTAAATTTGTTTGGTAGCCAGATGATGCCCAAAACTCTTCCAAAAGTATTTCCTTGTGCTGAAATCCACTCCATTATTACAACAGCTAAAATACACCTATTCTCTGACTGAGATAGCAGGCTGATATGGATCAGATATATGTTTTCCCCAGAAATAATTCTCAGATGGCTAACTTGGCTGGAATTCAGGAAATTTGTGGTCTCAGTCAGGGGTGGGTTCTAACTTACCTCGCTGCCGGTTCGCTTCCTCCCACGCCGCGTGGCCTGCATGCGCAGTGCAAAAAAAAATAATTTTTTTAAAAAGCCGAAAACAAGATGGCGACGCATGCGCAGTGCCGGAAACTTGGCTTCTGCGCATGCGCAGAAGAAAATAAAAAATTTAAAATTAAATTATTATTTTTTAAAAGATGGCGGCGCCCACGGACCAGCAACGACCGAACTGGATCCGTGACGTCATCGTGACGTCACCAGTGGGTCGCTACCAGTTCGGGCGAACCGATCTGAACCGGGAGGAAACCACCTCTGGTCTCAGTGCATATGGAGGACTTTTGATAGCAAGGCTGCTTAGTGGCCAGTTAGCATATTTACCTTTAACCAAAATTATTTTTCTGCTTTCTTTCTGCTCTGTAGAGTTTTTGGTTTTCAAAACCAACAAGAATTATGTGATTTTCCTAGTTGACTTTAATAATTTATGCCTGCCTTCCTTTATAGCAGCAAAGGAGAGAGAAGGAGCTAAGAAAACAACAAGAGAGAGAGCAACGGCGGCATTATGAAGAACAATTGCGGCGAGAAGAGGAAAGGAGACGGGCTGAACACGAGCAGGTGACGAGCTTCAGATCCAAATGATTGTATTTTTATAGTGCATGCTGCTTTCTAAGTCCCAAACTCAGACTTGCCACTCAAAAAGGAAGCTCAGTGTGACCCAGCTTCTTCATATTGTATGGAGATGTTGGCGTTGGACTCAGAGATCCAATTTAATTCCTATTATTGACATGAATATACATTCTGTTGCCCTCCACAACGTGGTTTTAGGGGTCTGTAGGTTTTGATGTAGTGCTTAAAGGTAACAGGTTAGAAACTGGGAGACTCAGCTCTAGGAAAAAGGCAGTGGCAACCACTTCCAAAAAAATATTACCAAGAAAGCTACAGGGGCTTGTCCAACAGTCCACAGAATCCAGACTGACTCAAGCACATGCATTTGCCCAGACACACACAGAGACACAGAGTAATCCACAACTTGCCACCATTCGTTTAGGGATCGTTAGAAGTTACACCACAATTTTAAAAAGTGGCTTACAACTAGTCCTTGCACTTACCATCGTCACACCATCCTCTTGGTCACATGATCAGAACTTGGGTGCTTGGCAACTGGCGTGTATTTATAACGGTTGCAGCATCCCGGGGTCATGTAATTGTCGTTTGTGACCTTCCCAGCCAGCTTCTGACACGCAAAGACTGGGAATGCCAATCCCAATTGTCATAAGTTGAGTACATACATAAGTGCAGTACTATAGTAGAGTTTAGACATGTAAACCTACCTGTGGATTGGCAACGTCAACTGAGCCTTTCTTAAAAGTTTACGCATGTGGCAGGAGAGGATGTATTTGCTTTAATGCTTCCTTTGTAGAAGCATACCTTCCTCATAAAATTACAACTGGCATTTGAAGCTGCAACCCCCTGCTCACTTCTGAGAGGGTCTCATCGAATGTAACAGAATCTAATTCTCAAGATCCGTTTCCTGGATCTTGGTTCTTGCTGTTTTTCAGTTCTTCCTGCAGTGTTAAAGTTTTGTTTGAAGACATGTTCCTGATTCATCTCCAGGTAAAAGAGTGAGCTGGAGATACAAAATGGTTCTCTGCTTGAAATCCTTGAGTTTCTGCTGTTTAGAGTAGGTGATACTGGACTAGGTGGGGACTGTGTAGATGCTAATATAGTGGAAGAGAAGGACCAGGGGAGAAAAGAAGGACCAGGGGAGACATGATAGCAGTGTTCCAATATTTGAGGGGCTGCCACAGAGAGGAGGGGGTCAAGCTATTTTCCATAGCACCTGAATGCCAGACAAGGAATAATGGATGGAAACTGACCAAGGAGAGATTCAACCTGGAAATAAGGAGAAATTTTCTGACAGTGAGAACAATCAACCAATGGAACAGCTTGCCTTTGGAAGTTTTGGGAGCTTCATCACTGGAGGCTTTCAGGAAGAGACTGGACTGCCATCTGTCAGAAATGGTGTAGGGTCTCCTACTTGGGTGGGGGAGTTAGACTGGATGACCTACAAAGTTCCTTCCAACTCTGTTAATCTGTATCTATCTGTATCCAGATTTTTATTTTGGAAGGGCAGTCACGTTTATTAGCACACTCCTTATCCTTAGTTTATAGTTACTTTTCTCCACCTGAACTAAATACAGGTGCTCCACTACTTACGACCACAATTGTGCCCAAAATTTCTGTTGCTAAGTGAGACAGTTGTTGTTAATTTTGTCCTATTTTATGACTTTTCCTTCCACAGTTGTTAAGTGAATCACTGCAGTTATTAAGTTAGTAATACAGTTGTTAAATGAATCTGGCTTCCCCATTGACTTTGCTTGTAAGGAGGTAGCAAAAGGTGATCACATGACCCCAGGACTATGCAGCTGTCATAAATACGAGTCAGTTGCCAAGTGGCCAAATTTTGATCACGTGATCAAATGCTGCAATGCTGCAATGGTTGGAAGTGTGAAAAATGGTCATAAGTCACTTTTTTTCAGTGCTGTTGTAACTTCAAACCGTCACTAAATGAACTGTTGTAAGTCGAGGACTACCTGTATTTGGTTATTCTAAGATTTGTCTGCAATTCTCATCTCGTCTAATAAGCCCTTACAGATAGTCCTTCTTTAGTGATCACAGTTAAGACCGGCAACTTGGTTGTTAAGCGAAGTGGGTTGCTAAATGAAAATCACATGACCACAACTGTGCTTATGATTTTACTTCAGCTTTCCTCTGCTTTACAGTATCAGAAAGATATGACGTCAGTCAAGTGAACCCACATGGTTTCTGGAATTCAACTCATGAGGAAGCTGACTAAAAGGGGCCGCTCTTATAACCCTTTTTTGCATTCCTTCCCTTTGGAATGCTTACCTGAGCACTGGGATAATTAGCAAGAAAAGAATTCATGTTTGCATTTACATTCATTCGAGAGAAAGGGATTACAAGAGAGTAAACAGGCACACAATGGGGAATATATTTCACAGCCATAGTATATTTATGCATAATATACATTCAGCATTAAATGAAACAAGACTCTGTTACTTTCTCAGCAACAGTTTTTTGCAGCTTGTGTGATATTTACACTTGGCCAATAAAGAATTCTATTTAGCCAATATGCATTGCACTGTATTTCTATTTTCTCCTTTTGCTCTCACCCTCCTCTATCAAGCAGCAATCTTTAACGGTTATGTGATTTTTTTTTTCTCCCCTCCTACTCTTACAATCACCTTTTTTGCCTTTGGAATTATGGTTCTCCTTTTTCTCTCCTTTTTCTGCTTCCTGCTTCCCACCATCTCCAGGAATACATCAGGCGACAGTTAGAGGAAGAACAGAGGCAGTTAGAGATCCTGCAGCAGCAGTTACTGCAGGAACAAGCTCTACTTCTGGTAATGGGGAGGCAGGATCCCTCTTATGTCCTTTCTCCCATCCTTTCTGTCTGTAGCAAAACAGCATGCTATCAGCCTTTATAGAGTTGCCACCTCTTTCCCCATTTTTTATACTTGAAAGTATTAAAATGTTGGTCAATTTGGCATTTATAAACATTTCTGCAATCTGCAAAGCATGGGGGTGGAAGGCATGCCACCAAGATTGGGTCTCACTTATTTGATTTGATTTGCTTTTAATCAGGACACAGATTCAGTTGCAAATCGTTTACAATTTATTTTGAATAGGAAAGAGAAAGCAAGAGCTCCTAAGACAGCAGCTGGCCAGCTTTTAGCTACTGAATTATCTGGGATCACGGTCCAAGCATTCATAAAAAGAACCCCTAAGCTTGTGCATGGGCTATTGGAAAAGTCCCCAAATCTTGCAAGATTAGTGCAGGATAGTTGTGGTTCAGAGGTGGGTTCCTACCGGTTCTAACCGGTTCTTTAGAACCGTTAGTAACTCCGCAATGACGTCACGGAGCCGGTTCTGTCGGTGTCTCCATGGGCGCCGCCATCTTGGATTTTGCTTCTGTGCATTTTTTTGATTGCTGCGTGTGTGTGCACACGCGGCGCGACCCTGAGCGCACCGGCAGCAAAAGGATCCAGAACCCACCCCTGTTGTGGTTTTAATGTGAAATTTGGACAATTTATTTCTTGGGAGATCCAATGATCCTAGTGCTTTGTGTGTTGCATTGCCAACCTCTGTTCTAAGCCTTAAGTAACATTTTATTGAATGCTTCATTACATCTTCCAATAGCATTTTCTTTTTCCAAATTTAGCTCCTCGTGGACTAAATTTCTACCAAGAACAAAACATGGACATCCTAGGCCAGAATTTCAGTCTAGTTTATTTATTTGTTTGTTTGTTTGTTTTACTGTTTCACCTTCTTCATCTAAGAGGTGCTTTAAACCTATGGAGAAAGAGAGTTTCAGGCCCAGCCTACAGCAGAAGATAGCTATAGTCATCCTGGAGCATATCTGCCAATTGAATTTAATTCTTAAATAATAATAGTTTCTAAGTCCAATTAATTGGCTAGAAAGAGAAGAATTTCTGAGAAATAAGCACAATCTGAAATCCTGATTTTGGGAGACCCTTCCAATGCCAATAAGCAGCGTTGCTCTCTATTTGTGGCCTGAAAGTAATAGTGTGGTGTTAATGGGGACAACCAAAGAAAGGAGAAGGAAATAACGATCAGAAAACAACAAGAATGGGAAAAAGTGCTAGTAAACAAAGGAATTTTTTTGGGGGGGGGAGTGGCAATCCTAAAAGGCTAAGCTAATATGAAAAGCCATATTGGGGAGAAACTGGGCTGCTAAGGCCGAACTTTATCTCCAGAGTAGAAGATAGCATGCTGTATTAGTTTCTTTCTGAATGCAATCCTACCAAGAACTCTGAATGTTTGTATTACCTTTTTATTAATAATTGGGGATGCAGTTGGAGGGAGAGTTCCTTGCTTGCACATCTTTCTCTGTACGTCTCCGTTCTCCACACATTACTGAGAATTAAGTGAAACCTCCTAGAAATATGTCCTACAAAACAATATCCACAATATCCACATCTAACTTCTCTACTTTATGCAATCTGGTGGCATGTTGCTTTTTATAGGCTGCTTTCTTTACATTCATGCTAGAAGAGTATGTGTTGTATACAGGGGTGGGTTCTAACTTACCTCGCCGCCGGTTCGCTTCCTCCCGTGCCATGTGGCTGCGCACGCATTGCGTGCCACGTGGGCACGCATGCGCAGTGCCAAAAATTTGCAAAAAATTCCAAAAAACAAAAACAAGATGGCGGCGCATGTGCAGTACCGGGGACTCTGCTTCTGCGCATCCCCCCCAAAAAAAAGATGGCGGCGTCCACAGACCGGCACCGACAGAACCGGCTCTGTAACGTCACCAGCGGTTTGCTACCAGTTCTATAGAACCAGTGCGAACCGGGAGGAACCCACCTCTGGTTGTATATCACTGCCTTTTACGCTCCTTAAAGTTAAGTAGACAAATACACAAACTTTCCCTTGTACCTTCTTTGTCCCTTCTAGTTCAAAGTTGCATCTTGTCAGTATTTGGGATATGTAATTTAAGGGGGGGTTGTTTTTTTACCAGCATTGCATTAATTAGTGATATTTGAATTTTATTCCCTTGTTAACAATAGAACAAGCAAAAAAACCTTCTGTATAAAGATTTCTGTTACTGCCAGCCATTTTGATAATTCTGCACTAGGAGTCAGTTAAAATAAAAATGCAATTTATTAGATTTAACAATAAATGCCTTTCAGATTTAATGTTTTCTTTGTGTCAATGATGGCATCAGTTTGAACGTATTGTGATTATACTTCCCTGATAGCTACTAGTACTGTACAGTATATCCATATTTTAAATAAGCATAATTTTAAGAACACAGTCTTAACTTATTTCATCCCGTTTGAACTGACACAGTCAACAGAAATACTGCACATTAAACTTTGTGGAGGTTTTTTACCCCCTTTGAAAGTCACTTTATATGTAAAGCCTAAAATGAGATTGAATAGAGATTGAATTGCTTCCCATTCAAATAGACCAAATAAATACCTGTTTGTGAGGGATGTTAAGATTTGGTAATGAAATTGATTAGAAATGGGCAATGAATAAATAGTAATAGAATACATGGAGTTGAGAGCTTAAATTGCTCTTTGGTAAGGGCCTGGCCAAAAGTTCACATTAGCCAAACACAACAAATATTGGAATCCATACAAATCACAATCATTGCATCTTTTAATGTTACGTTTTCATCCAGTACCTTTTAGACATGGCTGTTCCCTCACAGTAGCATTCTGACGGTGGGAGCGTATCCCACAATTTCATACTCTTCTCTGGCTTTGTTAATTATTGTGTGGTGCACATGTCTTGGTAGGAATACAAGCGCAAGCAGTTGGAGGAACAGCGGCAAGCGGAGAGGCTACAGCGACAACTGCAACAAGAACGAGACTATCTAGTTTCTTTACAGCAGCAACAGCGACAAGAACAAAGACCAACCGAGAAGAAGCCTCTCTACCATTACAAGGAGGGGATGAACGCCACTGAGAAGCCAGCTTGGGCAAAGGAGGTAGGCCTCATCACATTTTATCTTGGAGTAGGTATATACAAACCAGTTTCGTCAAAATTGAATTTGCACACATTTTCAGCCTCCCGCCCACATCCAGAACTCTTTGGGATTACCTGGCACTAATTCTTCATTATACTGAGTTATTTGGGCCAATAACCTCATCTGCCCTCTGATGTCATCAGGTCCTTGTATCCAACCCAAAGGCTAGATTGATTGAGGTTCCCTTACAATTCTGAAATTCCATGGTTGTATCACATATTTGCATCTGGGTGATGTGATGTAACTGGTTAAAGTTACCTGTGTGTCTAATCCTGGAAAGAAAATGATTCAGCAACAAAATAGAATTGCAGTGTTTGATGGTCAGGATTTTAAAAACTTGAGTGTTTTCACTGGTTTTTATTTGCAATAGGAGAGATCTCTTCTGTCTTAAGTATTTTGCAAGCAACTTGAAAAACAAAATTCCCCAGTATGTGATACTTAATAGAAATATTCTATTTTTTAAAAAAGTCAATGATACGTATGTTTTATAAAGTATTATAGGGTGGAAAATGCTAGTATGGCCAAAGCATCCATTTAGAAAGACTCCATGCGTGGTACCAGCTGATAAATCTTCATGCCTAACTGATGATTGTTGCTAGTGCAACCTTTTGATAGGTCAGGAAAAGTTCCTGTTGCAGAATATTTTTAATACCTTGGTTAATCACACATACACATGTTGCTTATATGTAGAGAGATTATATTTTAAAAAGCTCTCTTGTAGTTTACACATTTTTTAAAGTTAGGTATCAGAAGTAATGCACAACTGAATCCATTTTCCACAGTGTCGTAACATGAGAGTAGATAAGTACTTTTCCCAATTCATATAATAGGTAATTGAGGATGGGTGTGCAAATGCATGGAAATGAAATTAGAATATGATTTTTGCATAGTACTACTGTTTAGAACTTTACACTGTTTTTATCCTAGCTGTTTCCCCATGTTGTATTGCAGATATATATTTTTTAAACCACATGAAAATTGCTTCTTTTTTTCCCCCCTCGAATGATTTTCAATCTTATATATTCAGGGAACACTTTCCACATCAAATCATGTGCTAAAGTGTTTTGCATACATAGTGCAAACCTCAGCACGTTGCAGAAGTAATATATGAGGATATTGATGTGAAAGCCTTGGTTAAGTGTTGGTCAATCTCGTAATTGCCACGTTGGAGAGTGCTGTGAGGGTATATTCAGAATATCTTAATCCTCCTATGAAAGTACACATTTTTACAAAATGCAAATTATAAGCAAGCAAATTTTCAGAGAAAGGTTAAGGATCTCCCATACAATTTGAAAACTATTGCCTGTTCCATATTAAATAGCTATCCAATGTATTGTCTCATACAGCAAGTGTTGGCTGTTGTACCAACATTTAAAAAAAAAAAATCCTTCCCCATTTGGTCATTTAACTGCCCATTGCACTTCTGTATTGAATCGCCTCTTTGATGCATGTAATTTTCTTGGTGACTGCATCTCTGTCAACCTTGTTAGCAAAAAGCAAGGGAGTGGAGATGTCCAAAACAATAGAATAGATTTTTTTTTTTAAATGCAGCTCATTTTTTTAAAAGCCTGATTCCCACTGTGAGGTCAGAGAAAGAACCTGCTCCCATCTCTGCTGCAATTATGATAGCGGTGCCAGCTACTGAATAAGAAGCTGTTATGTTCACATAATACACTTCCTCTGAAGGAAAGGATTGCCCATTCAAAAGCAGATAGTAGATGCCACCAGGGCACAGTAATTGCTACCACTTTGAAAAACTGCTAGTCTCTTAATAACTATCCTGTTTTACTGAGTGACTATTACAGGGTATTTCATTATAGCGTAGAGGTTAAGATGTAAGACCTGTTTGAGAAGACCCAGCTGCAGGTCCCTACTTGAATATGGAGATTGCTGGGTGACATTAAGTGAGCCATTTTCTCTCCACATAGCTTCCTAAACAGGCATCAAATGAAGGAAGGTCTTCGTGTATATCATCTTAAGCTCTCAAAGGGAAAGCCAGAAGATAAATGCAGTCTATAGAATTCCTGAGATCACAGCTTTAATTGGCCTCATCTCCCCATTTGTGGTTTTGGGAAGTCATTACAAAAAGCTCTGGAGAATTTCCCAAAATCCCTTCCTGTATTGTTTGTTCCCATGGACTGCAGCAAAATCAGAGTGATTTTCAAGGTCATCTTAATCACCTTCCAGGTTTAGTGGTAAAAGAATGAAAAGAGAGAATTTTACTGTAAAATCAAAAACTTTTCTCATCCTTATTGGAAACCTTCCATTTGTTCTATGTAGTAGATTTTCATTTGTTCAATGAAATGGACTCAATCAGATGAAGCAATCACTATAGTAATCAAGTTCATGTTTTCCAGGAGAATTTGGGAAATATTTTAAACAGACAAGAACGCACATACTCTGCTAAAATATTTTTAAAAAAGCTTGTGCAATATTTTAGTCAATCTTGCATCCTTAGGTAATTTTATAGGAGTGAGACCACAGATAAAAGTAACAAACTACAGATATAATTTAAAACATTGGCATAAGTAAAGCACTTTATCACATAAAATGAATTGATAGATATTGCATAAAACATTTAAAACTCAGACATGTTGATTTATTTATCTAGGTTTTGTTTCTATAGCCATAGTTAAACATTTGTCTGTCACTATTGTAATGTTAGGATTTTTATCTGAGAGAAGAATTTTAACTTGTACATAAATGCTTCTTTCTGGTCTTGATTTTAAAATAGGCTAGATAATATCTGCCAAAAATGCTTGTAAAATTCACAGAGCAATCAAATACGATCCACAGTTTCAAGATAAATATCATTATCAGAACAACACCTTTGAGAGATGGGAATCTTTTCAAATGTATAGTGTAACATGTGATGGCAATGCTTTTAATCAGGCTTTTGAAAAGATTATTTTATATTTACTTAAATGTAAACTGCTAAAATTTATTGGCAGTCAAAAAGCATAATTGTAAAGTTCAGGGTAAATAATGAAATATTTTAATAGTGATAACTTTTGCAACAATCTGGGAAATTATTTCTAAATAGGATGCACATATGCAATCAAGTTTAAGAAAACACAGGCATCCCGGGATTATGCTATATTATCTGTTAAACAATTATTTCAAAGATGCTGCTCATTTTTAAAAGGTGCAAAGATAACTTCAAATATCTACATATCTTCCAGTCCAAATTTAAATGATATGCATGGCTTCCCGACCCTCTAAATATTGCATTAGAGTACTTAGGTTTCCAACCTTGCACTGTGCAAAATTACTTGCCACAAGATGTGGATTGCTGAGTTAAAATAATATCTCTCATTTAACATAACAGTTTCTGTTATATCTTGGATAGCTTCCTGGGCCACAAAGTGGAATTGGTTTGTCACTGTCTTGTTCCATGTTGCTTTTTTCTAAATTTATTGTAGTTTGTAGACCTAGCCCATCTAAATAATCATCTGCCTAAATCTGCTTATGTTCCAAATGCAAACAAAGTCAGATATGTGCTTCTACCTGGTAAGAGAATGTTGATTCAGATGATTTTATAAGCAAGCCAATTCATCTTCATTAAAAGTCCATGGAATTCCACATTCAGAGGGCCCCAATGAATACCAGTCACTATAAGGAAAGCCGATTATTTAATGTTCTCTCTTTGACTTCCAAGAAGTTCGCCAACTTGTAGAAATAGGTCATTAGATTGGTCCACTATAGCTCTAAGTATATCTTCTGTGTTAAGGGGTATGTGTACATTGTTGTTTGCCAGTGTATGAGTTAGAACATCTAGTTTCCTTGATTTTCTGAAACAGCACGGTTTTCAAAGCAAGCTTGGGTCTTCTCTTATTGAAGAAGATCTCGTATTATGAGCATGGTACAGGACATTGAACAATTGCATGAGATTGTCTATGAGATTCATTACAATGTGTGTTTCAATAGTTTAATTTCTGTAATCCTACTTTCCCAGGTCCAGCAACGAACTTTTAATAACCTGCCTGTTATCCCAGCTAAACAGAACCATAGTTCCATTCCCAAACACATGCCCTTTCTTATTCACAAAGACACCATTCTTCAATTCAACTCTAAGGCTTATCCTAACATTTCCAAACTGCATGGTAAGCAAAACTTACAAGATCAGCAAGCATTAGATCATACAGGAAAGGGCATGTTGGCTTCTACTAGACAAGTAGCACTGCTGCCTGTCATTACAATTTCCATGCCAAGTCCTCAGGAAGATCCAAAGAAAAGACCCATTTTGATAAACTCTGAAACTAGGCGTGGTTTTCCAGGCCAAAGGAACAAGAATAGCAACATGAAGTACTTCCATGGCTCTCGATCACAAGGGTGTAGCCCTGATAGGATGCAACCGCTGGAGGTCAAGTCAGTGTCTTCTCCTCATCTTCCAGAAAGAGATAAGCCACCATTACCTCCTTATAAAATCAAAATGAACTTCCAAGAGCACAGTGGAGACAAGAGAAGGAAAAACCAGCCTTCACATTTATACCCAGGTGTTATTTCTCCTTCGAGGAGTGCTCCATCTTTAAACAATGTCTTGAAAATGCATGATCATCTAGATTTGAGTGCTTCTAGCCCTGCCTGTGTCTTGAGGTATCACAATATACAAAATGACCATAAGAAGCACCATGTATCTATGGAGAATGTCTTTGAACATCATCACATTTCTGTTGGGTACCATCATGCACAAATGCCGAGGAAAATGATAGGAAAGAGTACGGAGCAATTTCTTGTTCCTTCTCTGGATCTTTCTCCACAAATTTCTCAGTGGAATGTATCCAGAATGGAACCCTTATCTCCCTCCGCTCGCTCAGTATCTTTAAATGCCCTTTCATGTTCTTCCAACTCTGAAATGATTTGGCTTTCTGAAGGCTCCCATGGCAATTCCTCTGGTACTGCTATGCCGGTGAATCTGGGTTCATTTTCTAACTCTTCCTGTTTTTCTTCCAAACTTTCTCCACAAATACCAAATACAAAACAGTCATTAGGTTTGCATGTGAACAATTATATGTCTCTATCATCTAGCACACCTAACCTTCAATATGCTGGATAGGAATACATAAAACCACTTCCGCTGGGTAAATTCTCCCAATAATTTTCCTAGTATTACCAATAAGCTGCAATGTTCTCTCATTCTATAACTAGGGTTTATCAAAAGTTTATAGCATTTCTGAAACAAATAGCATCAAGCGAGGATTTTTGTTGTTGTTATTTTGCTTTGAGCTGCTATCATTTACCATTTGAGTATTTGTAACTATAAACAGGAGCTATGTTATTAAGAGATATTCCAGCTCTTCTCTCTTCTAGCATAGTATCTGCTGCAGTGCATAAGTGCAGTATCTAAACATGAATTATATTTCACGTAACATGTTATATTTTTATCTCATTTATACGCATACATCTGGCAAAACTCAGCTCATTTAATTTGATAACAGCATTCCATTGTTCCATCCATTCTTATTTGGTCCTATTTCTAATTAAACATGATCAAATGCTGGCAAAATGCTCTTGCCAATCTTTCCTTGGTACTCAATAGCCAAGTAACCTAGCTACATTCTGTTCCTTGTTTTGAAAGGAACTTGAAATTGTTCATTCTCAATCTGCTGTTTTCTGTTAAATTTGAATTTAAAAATCCAGCAGATGTTTTCTCTCTGTTTGGAGGAACATAGAATAAATTAATAAGGGTTGTATTTAGGTGTTCCCAAGAAGGAATATTATATATATACAGTGCAAATTAGGGGAAGAATTAAAAAAAGAAGGAATAACCTTCTTTTTAAGATTTCATATTTTCAACTCATTTTGTTACTCAATGCAATATTTTTGTTGCAATGCTATTTGCAATTGTCCAGGGTTTCAGGCAGGGGTGGATTCTAACTTACCTCGCTGCCAGTTTGCTTCCTCCCGCGCAGCGTGGCAGCGCCTGCAAAAAAATAAAAAAAATTCCACCCCCCAAAAAAGCCAAAAACAAGATGGTGACGCATGCGCAGTGCCGGAAACTCGGCTTCTGTGCATGCGCAGAAGAAAAAAAACCTGGAAAAAAATTCCCCAAAAAATAATAATAATAATAATTCCCAAAAAAAAAAATCCCAAAAAATTCCAAAAAAATATGGCGGCGTCCACGGACCGGCACCGACTGAACCAGATACGTGACATCATTGTGACATCACCAGTGGGTCACTACCGGTTTGGGTGAACCGGTCCGAACCGGGAGGAACCCACCTCTGGTTTCAGGCCAAAATCTTAACTTGGTAGTCAAGCAAGCTCAGCTTCTATTGGCATACAGTCATACAGTTTTCTTCATGGGATAAGATAATGGTTCGCCATTGCAATGTGCCAAGGTGATTTGTCATTCCAAGATTTTCTGCTTTGTTTCCCAATTTAACTTCTACCCTGGATTTCACAAATTGTCCTATCCAAATGCATAAGATGTTAGAGCATCTTTAGCTCTAACGAAATGCTTTATGGGTTATTTTGTTTTGTATTATTGCGTTATCTTAAAAATGCCCATAGTCTCCCATCAGCTGTTACATAACTAGTTTAACTAGATTACCAGATTCCTCTGAGATCTTCCATGTTATAATCTATCACTGCACGTGGATCCTCTCCCACTGTCTGAATAAAAAGGCAGCATAAAGAACGAATAATAGATTGTAAAAATAGCTTCCTTCCATATTAGGGGGAGACCTAACTTTCCCTCCTACCATATGGTATCAGTGCAATAGAATAATTAATGAATGCTTTATTACTAATACAATGCAATACTTGGCATTTTCTTTATATTATCAATATTTCTTTTCAAAATATTGTTATTAAAAACAAGCACACACACTTACAGATCCCTGTTATTTCAAGACCATCTTTTTTGAATGCAGACACACATCCTAGTCTTTTGGAAGAATGTAAATCTTGTTATATTTTTAACACTCGTACAAGGTGATATTTTCAGTAAAACTTTCTATAAGCAAACTCTTTTTTTTTTACTCTTTTGCTTTGAGTGTGGGTATTCGAGCTCATATTGAAAATATTTTATTTAAGTGCTTAAATAGAAAAGTTCAACTGCTTTCTTAAGACTCATCATGTTAGCCTGCTGATGGACTTTCAAATCCATTATGAATCTGTAGGTTTAGGTCTTTTACTTCTAACCAGATATTATTAGGGGGGGGGGATTTCAGCTTTAATTCCCAGTAGCAAAACATAATTATGAGTTATCCCTTTTGCCCTAAACTCAGTGGGCACGTATATTCAAAACATGTTGAAGATTTTGTGGAGCATTTCAACATGAAGTTCAAAGGATCTTTTTCCCTATCCTGCTGGCTGTTTGTTTATCTGTCTCTCAACTCCTTTCCTGTTGGAAGGTTAGGATAGTATACTAATACTTAAGAATTAAGAACTTAAGAATTTTGAAGATTCCTTTCTAATGAAAAGAAGGACAAGGGGAGAACATGATAGCACTGTTCCAATATTTGAGGGGCTCCTACAAAGACGAGGGGCTCAGACTATTTTCCAAAGCACCAAAAGGCAAGACGAGAAACAATGGTTGGAAATTAACCAAGGAGAGAAGCAACCTAGAACTAAGGAGAAATTTCCTAACAGTGAGAACAATTAACCAGTGGGACAGCTTGCCTTCAGAAGTTGTGGGTGCTCCATCCCTGAAGGCTTTCAAAAAGAGACTGGACAACCATTTGTCTGAAAGGATATAGGGTCTCCTGTTTGAGTAGGGGGTTGGACTAGAAGACCTCTGAGGTCCCTTCCAACTCTATTATTCTATGTTCTATAACTTCCGCAAAATATACTCATGTAACTAATATCTTTTGCTGTTCAAGTTCATATTCTCTGAATTCCAAAGCAAAGCAAAAGAAAATTTTGCTTTGCTTTACTTTGTTTTCCTTTCCTTTCCTTTGCTTTGCTTAAGCAAAGAAGCCCAGTGAATCTTGTCAGCTTTCAAAGGCACCTTATGTCTCTTGTTGTCTTAAAACCCTTCTGCAAGGGAACAGATCTGTTGTAGAAGGGCAGAAAAAGGGCCACAGGCAACCAAGGAAATCCGGAGTGCATTGGAAGGATGGCTGTTCTCAGCTGGTTGTAACTTTTTTGATTCTTCTAGAAAAAAGTAATAGCCGAAAGTAATTTCGTGTATTCTACTTTATCTACAAAATCTAATAAAAGCATTTTAAACATGAATCAGTCTAAATTAAAGGGCAGTTTTCAAGATCTCACATCCTTTTATGAGCATAAGCAAAGGAATGCATGCAGACCCCAAATATTCTTATGCTTATCAAACACTAGTTGGGGCTTCAATTAGCTGCTGTCGTGGGAGGATATGAAAAAGTAAACCTTTTGTTGTCTGTAATCTGACATGCTTCATATCTAGCTGCTGCTGGCATCTTTCTTTTCTCTGGGGTTTCCAAAAAGAAGATGTAATACTATTTCCCCCAAAGTTCTTTTCATTCCTTGAATGAAGAAATCTTTTTGTGAGCATGGCTGTCAGGGAAGGGCGGGCTGTTTTATATTCCATGCATGCTCGAATCTAATAAAAAGAAAAATCAAGTGCTTATTTTAAAATATTGGTTGGAAATGTTAATAGAAGAGGCGGCATAACTTTGAATTCAGATGGTAAAACGCTTTTTCTTTTTAACAATTGGTGGCAGTGAGGGAGTTAGGGAACCTCTATATGTATTCCCATTGCTGCTAAGACTAATTACAACTTAAATAAAAGTTAAACTGCTTTTACTCCAAAGTGTGATTTGTTCAACTGTTTACCAAAGTTTATAAACAACAGTGAAAGCTTTGACAAGAGTGCAAGGTGCTGGAGAAAGGTATTGTGTGTCATGAAACCCATTTGTTTCAGCTTTTTCTTAGGTCAGTGTAAAGCAGGGGTGAAATTCAGCAGGTTCTGACAGGTTCTGGAGAACCGGTAGCGGACATTCTGAGTAGTTCGGAGAACCGGCAAATACCACCTCTGGCTGGCCCCAGAGTGGGGTGGGAATGGAGATTTTGCAGTAACCTTCCCCTGGAATGGGGAGGGAATGGGGATTTTGCAGTATCCTTCCCCTGGAGTGGGGAGGGAATGGAGATTTTGCAGTATCCTTCCCCTGGAGTGGGGAGGGAATGGAGATTTTGCAGTATCCTTCCCCTGGAGTGGGGTGGGAATGGAGATTTTGCAGTATCCTTCCCCTGGAGTGGGGAGGGAATGGAGATTTTGCAGTATCCTTCCCCAGTGTGAGGTGGGAATGGAGATTTTGCAGTATCCTTCCCCTGCCCCGCCCACCAAGTCACGCCCACAGAACCGGTAGGGAAAAATTTTGAATTTCACCCCTGGTGTAAAGATCTGAGGAGCTGAAATAAAACCTGCACTCAGGCCAGTGAGTTTGTTGTGAATGAGATCTTCAGAACTTGAGTCTTGAGTGTGTGTTGCTTTGTGTAACTGAAATGCTGTTAAAAGTGGAGTGTTAATAGGTAATACTGTATAAGTGTATCTCATACTTAAAAAGAGCTTGCCTCTCAGATTTTCTGTACAGTGTACAGAATTTTCTGTACGAGTGTTTGGCTGATGGTTGTCTTGGGCAGAAGAGTGGGATAGTTTAAATAATAGGTTGGAAATATTAATAAAATACTGCATACATTGACTTTTAATTTAGATCGTACAATTTGTAATAATTGGTGGCAATGAGGGAATTGGGGAGACTCTGTTTGCATCCTCATCTTTGACCAAGGCATAAATAATAGTATTTTATCTAAAATTCCCCAGAAGCATGTAGAAGTAAATTTGCCAATAGGTGAGTGGCAAGCCAGTATTCACAAAATTCATAGAGATTTGTTTTATTAAGAAGTGCTGCTGTTTACTTTTCCAGTTCTCCTGGTGAACATATTTGGGAATGGCAAAGAGATTTGGCCTAAAACAATCCGGGGAAATCTATTTAGTGACTTTGAGTAGATTTCTCAAAGAAACAACAGCACTCTGCTTGCACAAAGGAATAGAGGATTCTCTCTTACCAAAGTTGCCTTTATTAAGTCATATAGGAGGAAAGCACATTCCAGATCGGTCTAGCTTCCTTTATCATAAATATTGCCCACTTGAAAGCTGATTTAATTATGCAAAGCGTTGTACCACATCAAGCCTGTTTAATAACAAAGTGCTTGAAGGTTTGGTGACGACATCCTAGTTCATGGGTTGTTTTAATCTTGATATTCTGTCTTAATTTGCTGCCAGGGCTGGTTCGGCCTGATATTTAATGATTGGATAGCATCCCAGAATGCACTGCTTTATTACCTCAGGGACTGGAGAAAATACTCTGTGGGCTTGACTATTTTGGCAGCTTAGTCAACTGCTTCATGGTCATTTGGAGGATGGCAAACAAGAATTGAAGTTAAAAACAAACAAGCAAACATAATTGTCATAGGATCAAACAACATTTGGAGCTACTTTCTGGCTCAGATATTGCAGTATAAAGCCATGTCAACCCCATGTACAGATATTTTATTATTTGCAAAATTAAGTAATTTATTTCCTTTCATTAGGATTGTCTGTTCAGGATTAGAAGGTTGGGTGGTGGAAGGGAAGGATGGAGCTGTGGAGGTTGTTATTCATACTTTTGCAATGGGATGGAATTGGGTTTATTGTTAAGAGAGAGAGAGAGAGTGGCCAGGGCATTGAATATAGGACATTACAAGCAATATGTTCTTGCTTTGTCCTCTCCAATTCCCACCTGTTTTAAAGCTATTCTAGGTTTGGTGCCACCAAGAGCTGTGGTGGCGCAGTGGTTAGAGTGCAGTACTGCAGGCTACTTCTGCTGACTGCAATTTGGCAGTTTGAATCTCACCAGGCTCAAGGTTGACTCAGCCTTCCATCCTTCTGAGGTGGGTAAAATGACCCAGATTGTTGGGGGCAATATGCTAACCCTGTAAACCACTTAGAGAGAGCTGTAAAGCACTGTGAAGCGGTATATAAGTCTAAGTGCTATTGCTATTGCTATTTCACAGAAAGGGGAGAATGCGTCTTTCAAGAAAGAAGAACCATTCCCTCTTGACTCATTTTTTTTCAAAGAAGGGTTCTTCCACCACTTTTCTGAGCGTAACAAAGGCAACTAGGCAGTTGCAAAACAGCTCACAATCACACTGTCTTGCATTTGGCATCCTAAGCAGGGGTGGGTTCCAAATTTTTTTACTACCACTCTGTGGGCGTGGCTTAATTTTGTGGCCGTGGCTTAATTTTGTGGGAGTGGCTTGACGGTCATGTGACCGGGTGGGAGTGGCTTGGTGATCATCTGACTGGGTGGTCATGTGACTGGGTGGACATGGCCAACTTGACGTCACTCACATTAGGGTTAAGGTTAGGGTGCCTGGCCTCTCCTCGCCTCAAAGGTCTCAACGAGATATAATTTCCTTATCTATTTACTACTACTGAACATCCAAAATATACTATTTAATCCTATGTATATATGCCATATGTGTACTTATATATTACACACAGGCACACAAAAATATACATTATCTACTATATATACTGTATGTG
>QLTV01000546.1:600110-612823 GCA_003457575.1 Thermophis baileyi
ATAGATAGATAGATAGATAGATAGACAGACAGACAGACAGACAGACAGACAGACAGACAGACAGACAGACAGATAGATAGATAGATGATAGATAGATTTAGATTTAAATTTAGATCTAGATGTTATTTTTATATTTCATATTATGTTGGGCAAGTGATCTTACTTATTTCAGCTCTTGATAAATCAGGATTTAATCTGATTTAACTAAACTAATGCATTAAGAACTAGAGGACTGATGTAAAATAGGAAATAGGTAAGATTTATTTAAGGTTTTGGCAAGCATTCATCTCCACAATATTTCAAATGTCCTTTCTGGCATACAATAGCAGCAATCTTTGCCTAAAAGGATGTAAGTCTTGGATCTAGGAGTTCTTGTTCTTTCTTCAATAAGTTTGTGTTTTGCATCACACTGCAGATCCTATTGTAGTAATAAAATACAAAGCAGCCATAACCCCAAGACTCTTTTTTGAGCACCGCAATGTACAACAAACACCGTCTAAGTAGAAGATTGAAAGATTTGCTCAGAAAGGCTGCAAATCTTGGATTTTCCCTAGGAAACTTTACTCATTCTGCATCTAAAATTCCAAATCTAGCAGAAACCAATCTGAAAATATTTGCGTTGTATTCAGGCAAGAAAATGTTTCATCTTCTATAACTGCCTTTCCCAACCGGATGGAATTTGGGATATAGGGTTGGAAAACACAGAATAAAACTAGTAAGTTTTTCTTAGAATGACCCAGTTAAAAATAGATAATCTATGTGTTATTTACCAAAATAGTTTTCCACTCAAGGTGGCCTGCATAAAAGCTACCCTGCTTTATTTTGGGCACAGCTGCCCTTTTCTCATCTTTCCTCCTTGCTGGGATCTGAACTCATGAGAGAAAGAGCATGGTAGGGTTTGCTAATCTCACTTTAAATATAAGAATAGTTTAAGGACAGCTAGAGAAAGTTGGATACGAACCAAGAAAACTGAGTTTCAACGCTTATGACCTCTAGAAGAAAAGGTGAAATGTCTGTACAATAGGCACATATATGTGTGTCACCCCCAACAAGCAGGATTTAAATCCAGATTCCTCTTGTTCAAGTCTGACATTCTATTCTGCATATGCTTTAGGCTGGATTTTTACACCTGTATTTGTTCTTAGGAATGTCTCTTCATTAATTTGCAATGGAATTGCTGCTTGGAGCTAGGCACTTGGTTTTCAAATTCAGTGTCCAATGCTAGAACGTTGTTACTGTATGTAGGCAATTTTCACTAACTGTAAAGATGAAAGTGAGATCAAAGAAAAGATTGGACAGGATAAAGTTGGCATCCTTCAGCTAAGAAGATCCCTCTAGGCGTGTGGTACTTCATTTCTTCTAATACCTCACAGCCAGCCTGGAGCGGGACAGTGTGAAATAAGACACCTGGGCAGTGTGTTCTACAGTAGATGAATAGTCACATCTGAGACTGCCTAGAGTCCTTTCAGTTATCTCAAGATCAACTCATTTGTTGCCTTTTGGAGGGAACTAGAACAAGGCAAATAGATTAGTCAATATTAGCTGGTGTATAATTTATGGTAGCTGAAATACAGAGCTACATACATCATAGAATATTTGCAGCTGGTTTCAGAATGATTTTTTTTAACTTGTCACTTACTGGTTTCCTTAATTTGATGGCTGCCATCCCATTACTCTTAATGACTTTATTTTGGTCGTGCTACTGCATCTCCTAACATATCTCGTATAAGTCAGTTTTTTAAGATACTGACTGTTTTAGCAGAAATTAAGGAAATCAAAATGGTATGCTGCAAAGAATTTAAATAAATGGATGCTCATAGATAAGGCACAATATTTATTTGACGGTTATTGATTTCTCGAAGATCATATCTATGTAATTAGGTTGTCCCTTGTTTACTATGAAGCTGTGATTACACATGCAGATATTAGATGATACAGTTCATCTAATATCATCCAGGATCTCTTATCAACTTTTCCAGAGGTTTGATTAGAGAATTGATAGTACTCAAAGCCAGTAATGATTTGTAAGCCTGGTTCTCTGACATAATGGGAAATGATAGCTTCTCACTCTGTGAAGATGTTGTGTAAGGCTTTCAGACTTGCACAATACTCATTCACTTTTCTTACTTTACACATACAAGAAGTAGTTTGGGAACATTCCTGCAGGGTCTCAACTTTACAGTTTGGTAGCAGTGTTTTGCCTTATTCTACTTAGTGAAGATCTTTGGGTCAACAGGTGATTGTTGAAAGAACAGAAATAACAGTTTTCTCCTTGGAGGAGAAGAAATCTACTCCCAGTGCAGTAGTCGTAAACTTGTTTGGGGAAAGGGAAGGACCACCAAACATGAATGACATTGGTTGTTTTTTTCACTGCAGTTTACAGTGAAGTTTTATCCATTGGCTCTTTTGACTCTACTTAATGACTAACCTTCCAGTCTAAGGGCCCCCAAAAATGATGTTCATGGTCTTCAGCAGGGTGGATAAAAATCAATGATTTTTTAAAAAATAAATTTAAAAAATCGAATTTTTTTATTTAAATTGGATTTTTTTATTTTTATCAAATTTATTTTAATAAAATGCTTTTGGAGTAAAAATATCTAAAGATAGTTTTCTATTTAAGATACATAAATAATTTAGTTTATTCAGCATGAAATGGAGCTTAGTTATGTAGCATGAGGCTGTATATTCTGCAACATTGGGATTGTTGGTAAGTCAACAGCGGGTCAGAGGAGTAGCAGAGATTACAGTTGCTCTTTAAAAATTATGTAAGCCTTTTTACTAGTGATTTAAATCATGATTTAAGTCGTGATTTAAATTGACTTGATTTAAATCAAATCCACCCTGCTCTTCAGCCTTTGTTTGCTACCTTCTGAAGAAAGAGGCAGCTGTGGTTTAGATGTTCATGGCATTAGAAACCAGAGTAAACTGGTTGTTATTCTGTTAGATACATGCCATCTTCAATACCAAATGTCTTCTATGAAAATTTGCAGCATTGACCAAGGGAAGCATCAAAGGGTTCTCTCCCACCTTACTAATTCACAAGAATCTTTCTAAAGTATTCATGAAATAGATGAATAGTTAAAATGAGAGCCAGTTTGGTCTAGTTCAGGGGTCGGCAACCTTAAACACTCAAAGAGCCATTTGGACCCGTTTCCCACAGAAAAGAAAACACCGGGAGCCACAAAAACCTTTTGACATCTAAAATGAAGATAACACTGCATATATCGTTTTTTACCTTTATGCTATGTATAAAAAAAAAAAACTATAGTGTGTTGCATTTATGTAATCAATGACCTGCTACAGAGAAAACAAATTTTTATTTCTGCATGCAACAAAAACATTTTGAACTCCGAAAAAAAAAGATGGTTCGAAAAGCTCAATAAATCGCATGCCGGCGGGTGTCACACATTGGCGGTTGTGACGCATGTTTTGAGCGACAGGGAGCTGCAGCAGAGGGATGAAAGAGCCACATGCGGCTCCAGAGCTGTGGGTTGCAGACCCCTGGCCTAGTTGTTAAGGCACCAACCTAGAAACCAGAAGATTGTTCTAGTCCTGCCTTAAGCGTGAAAGCTGGCTCGGTGACTGGATAAGTCACTCACTCTCAGCCCAACTCACCTCACAGGGTTGCTGTTGTTGTTGGGAAAATGGGAGGAGTATAAAGTATGTTTACTACCTTGAGTTATTTATAAACAAATAATAATAAAGGTGGAATACAAATAAATAGGTACAACATCCTCTCTTCTTTCCTGTTTCTAGTAACCCAGACCTGCGGAGAACAGAGCCCATAATAGAAAATCTGATACAGAGGACAAGCAGTGGCAGTTCTTCCAGCTCCAGCACCCCCAGTTCACAGCCCAGTTCACAGGCCGGCTCACAGCCTGGATCCCAAGCTGGCTCCAGTGAACGGAACCGAGCCAGAGGTGAGATTTCAGCCCATTCTCATACCTACCTAAGAGTTTGTCCTCTTCTACTTTCATTTTTGCTGCTTGAAATGCTCTACTCATTGGATTATCATCTGACCACCTGTAATGCTAGAAAGAATTTTCATTTCTCCCTGTGTCCTTAACTCTGTTTGTGTTTTGAATGTCTGCCTTCCTATGTAACACTAAGCCAGGATATTTAAGCCATGATTATTGGACAAGCAGTATCACCTTGGTTTGCTAATAGTATTAAGCCATTGGGTTGACACATCATGCTAAGCCACGAAGAAGTGAACAACCTTACAGTTTAGCACATACGATCAGCAGATAATGCCCACAGGTGCCAGGCTTCTGTCCAACTCTAAACCATACTGGCCTCTCAAAGTTTAGTTAACATTCCACAGGATCACAAATTTGTGGTTAACTTGTAAGTTGTGATGAGATCTCTTACATTTAGCTTGGGGCACAAAATGTTGTCAGTTCTTGACAGATTACAGTCAGCACCCAAGAGAAATGGGATTTTCTGAAGCGGACCTTCTCCCCCTGCCTCCCGCTCCCTCCCTGATTTGATCTTTAATCCTTTTTGCACTGGATTTCTTCTTTGCCCAGGAAATGCCAAGCTTGAAGGATCACCCATACTCGCACATGAGCCAGCCAAGGTAAAGCAGGAAGACAGCAAGGAGATGACCCGGCCAAGTCGACCTGCTGTGAGTCCCATGTATCTTTTGTGATAGACATCTGTCATATATGAGCAGTATATGCTGCTGCTTTTTTATTTTTTGGGGGGGAGAAATAAGTATCTAACACACTTAAAGTCAGAGGTGGGTTCCTACCGGTTCGGACCGGTTCTATAGAACCATTAGTAACGTGGCAGCGTGGGTTGCTAGAACCGGTAGCGACCCACAGCTGCCACGCCCCCGAGTCGGTTCTTTCGGCGGCACCATAGGTGCCGCCATCTTGTTATTTGCTTCTGCGCATGTGCAGAAGTTTTTTTTGTACTGCACATCCGCGACCCGCCCGCGCGGTGCGCAACACGCACGTGCCCGCGCGGTGCGTCCCTGAGCGAACCAGCAGTAAGTAAATCCAGAACCCACCCCTGCTTAAAGTATACTTCAAGTATTTGTAAGGTACTATAGTACAGGTAGTCCTTGACTTATGACCTCAGTTGAGCCGAAAATTTATGTTGCTAAGTGAGGCATTAGTTAAGTGAATTTTGCCCCATTTTATGACTTTTCTTGCCACATTTGTTAAGTGAAGTACTGCAGCTGTTAAGCTAGTAACACAAATCACGTTAAGTGAATCTGTTTTCCCCATTGACTTTGCTTGTTAGAAGGTCACAAAAGGGGATCACATGACCCCGGAAAACTACAACAGTCATAAATATGAGTCAGTTGCCAAGCGTCCAAATTTGATCACGTGACCACGGGGATGCTGCAATGGTCATAAGTGTGAAAAACAATCATAAGTCACTTTCTTCAGTGCTGCTGTTACTTTGAAAGGTCACTAAATGAGCTGTTGTAAGTCGAGGACTACCTATACAGACAGTTGTCGGTCTAGTTTCTAATAGTTTGTTGATCTTGTTGTCATTATCTGCACTTGTTTTTATTTTGGGGTTATTTTTCAAGAAATTCTGGCTTGGTTCAGCACAGGATGAAGCACAGAAACCCAGCTCAGTGCCTTGATTTCTGACCAAAAGAAGTAGACAAGAAGGAATTTAATTAAATATCCCCTACCCTGTGGCAAATCTAAACTACCATTATTTTTGCTAGAGATTTCACAAAGGCGTGTATCAAGCTGACTCTGCCATTTCATACCGGTTTGATTTTGTTTTTGACATTTTGTATTTCTAAACTGGAATAGGGTGTAGAAGAAATTACTTTGTTATTTTGTTTTTCTCTTTTTACTCTCAATAATTTTTATTTTGTTTCTAACCTACTTCCTGATTTTATTTATTAACCTACACTCAGTTAGCAATTTTTGTTTCATTTCTGACCTGGTTTTTCTGACATGTTGTACTTTCTCCAGTCCTGTTTGGGCATTTGTGTAAAAGTTATATGTAGATCTAGATTTTTAGGTTTCAAATTCGCCATTTTAAGATCATGTGGTAAAGGCTTCAAAGCCACATGAGAATAAAGGGAAGTGTCACCAGGGATATTCTGGTTGCATCCTGGGGTCTATGAGCTGATTCATGAGCTGAATCAGAGCTGCCACACAGGTATCTTCCCTGCTTGAATGTGTGCTTTTACTAGTTACACAAACTAAAACTTATATATTCATTATGTAAAGAAACATGAGTGAGAACAAACAAAACTCTCCATTATTTAATAGCAGTGTTCCAATATCTCAGGGGCTGCCACAAAGAAGAGGGAGTCAAGCTATTCTCCAAAGCCCCTGAGGGAAGGACAAGAAGCAATGGGTGGAAACTAATCAAGGAGAGAAGCAACCTAGAACTAAGGAGAAATTTCCTGACAGAACAATTAATCAGTGTAACAACTTGCCTCCAGAAATTGTGGATGCTCCAACACTGGTATTCTATTCTATTCTATTCTATCCTATTCTATTCTATTCTATCTCATGGTTGCTGAAAGGAGAATTCCCCAACCCAGACAGAAGTGACATCTAGCTGCTCATGTGTTTTGGGTATGTGTGTTCCTTAAAGACCCTCCAACTTTTAAAAAAATCAGTAAATGCTATTTATTCCCTACCATTTGTAGTCAGAAAGCCTATATTTTTACAGGCAAAACAGGCATACCATCATGTCAAAAAAAACCAAAGAAAGTCTCCAAACTTGACTTCCCTAAACATTCAGGAAACAAAGATCTACGTTAGTCATGTACTCTATCTAGACTGCATCATCACATCAGTTGTTCCAGTTCCGTACTGTAGGGTATTTGATTTTGGCTTTGCCTGGATCTAATTCTCACAATTCCTTTTTCCACACATTCCAAACTATAAATGTTTTTTATCAGGGCAACCTGGTCTACCCAAATACTACCCAAAGCAGAGCATACGGCTTCCGCTTTTGCCTTTCAGCCCCAATCCAGGAGCCTTCACAGGCAGTCGCTTCCGTGACAAGCTATTTTTTGTGTTAAATTTATATTTATCCACAAAGAAATAAAGGGAGACTAGTATAGATCTATTTCAAGCTATTTAGCTCTAGTCAGCTAGCCATACCCTTTATTTCTTTGTCGGTAAATATAAATTTAACATTCCAAACTACCGTATTTTTCGGACTATAAGATGCACTTTTTTGTCTCCCAAAAGGGGGTGAAAATATCTGTGTGTCTTATAGACCGAATATTGCCGAAGCCCCGCCCACCCGCCGGCCATTTTTTGGCCTCCACATGGCCAGTTTTCAGGTCTTTTTTCGGCCTTTTTCAGGCCTTTTTTCGGCCCATTTTGGGGCTTTTTGGGGGTCATTTTTGAGGCTTTTGGGGCCATTTTTGAGGCTTTTTTCAGGCTGTTTTCAAGGCTTTTTTGGGCCGAATAAAGCCTCAAAAATGGGTCCAAAAAAGCCTCAAAATCGGGCCAGAAAAAGCCTCAAAATCGGGCCAAAAAGCCTCAAAAACGGGGCAGAAAATGCCTCAAAAATGGGCCTGAAAAAGCCTCAAAAACAGGCCGGAAAAAACCCTCAAAATCGGGCTGAAAAAAACTCTCAAAATCGGGCCGAAAAAAACCACAAAAATGGCCCCAAAAAAAGCCTCAAAAATGACCTGAAAAAAGCCTCAAAAACGGCCTGAAAAAAGCCTCAAAAACGGGTCGAAAAAAGCCTCGAAAATGGGCCGAAAAAAGGCTGGAAAAGGCCCAAAAATGGGGCACACAGAGGCCAAAAACTTTTTGTTGTTGTTTTCCTCTTCAAAATTTAGGTGCGTCTTATAGTCTGAAAAATACGGTATATGTCCCTCCAAATTAGGATATCTAAACTGAAGAAAGAGAAGACAACTGGTCAAAGGCCAGGAAGTATGTTCATAAATCCCAGATTGAAGCCAATTTAGGAAAATATGTCAGGACCTTTACTAAACAGCTATTACATCAAAGATGATTGGTACCTTTATTATAGCTTTTGTTCATGCAGGTTAAGAAGTACATTCCCAGAAGTATCATCTTCTTACATTCTGAAATTATAGAAAGGCCATTCGCAACTCTTCCAACCATGTAAAGCTACTCTGAGACATGCTACATTGAACACCAGTGTATCTGTAATACACTGTGCATTAAAATTGTTGTTTTCATGTGTGATTGGAAGCCTAGAAATCTAAGAAACGAAACATTTAGGCGCAGTTGGGGGTCCCTTTCTCTTGCTTGAATGATTTGTGAGCAGTAATTATGAAGCTCTACCTTTTATTTCCAAATTATAATCGGGTTGCAGTTAAGAGTGTATAAGCCAATTTTTTTACCATTTAATTCTCTAGTTGGATGATGGTGAGCAGACTAATTTAAAAGTAATACGATGTATTGCTGCAGGTAATTGGAAACAATCCAGTCAGAATGAATGAGTCATTTATTACTGGACTTTGAAAGGTATATTAGAAAAATATTCATGCTGCCCAAATCTTAATTGGACTTGTTTTCAGGGGGGGGGGGGAGTTGACCTAAGCATTTAAAATCAAGGAATTGATTTGTTAGCAATGAAAATATTTGCTTAGATTAGGCCAGAAATTAATTATGTTTGTTGGTAGTAGAAGCTATAGTTATTTTCTTTAATTGTATAAAAAAGAATACAATGGGGTGTGGGAATAGGAAGACTGTATTCATCTGGAGAGTAGAAAGAAGAGTGTCAAACATTCATCTATGATTATAGCCCTTAAACTATTAATATTGGCTTGATGGTGATGATGTTTACTCTTACTGCCCATTATTTGAGCATGCCTTTCCTACATATTTCAAGGCACCATCCATAAGATTTGCTCCTCCAATTTTTAGATTTGAGAATTTTGTGGGAGTAGGTGTTCACAACTCCTAATTGTGTTGTAATCGCGAATATTATCTTACTTGTTTGTCATAACTAAGAAAAAATATATGACTTTCAAAAATAGTTTTCTCTAAGATACAGCAGTGGGTTTCTTGTTACTTCAAGTTACCAAAAATTGGATAAACGGATTGTTAACATTAGTTACATAATCATAACTTGGTTAGGTCACTTTGTTGGTTAGTGAAGCAACAAATATAGTTAAAATGTACCTTTGAAAATGTGATACTTAGGATATGAATTTCAAGATACAGAAGATCTCCATTTTTAAAAACAATAATAAAAGTTCCCATTTTTAAAAAATGAAGTAGAGCAATTGCCAGCTCAAAATTTGTCACTACTGTCAGATCTTCAGAAAAATTCTATAAAATGCCCCACTGCTGACCTTTTCTTTTCTTTTCTTTTTTCAAATTTTTTATTTTTTTACAAACATATCAATGCGTGAACAGTGTGGCACCTGAGTGTCTTACATTTTAGTACAAATAAAATAATATTCATCATATTTACTACGTTTGACAAGCTTATATAGTTCTGGTAATAGTACACATATTTTTGTTGAGTTATAATCTTTCATTATTTAGTTATTCAATATTTCAATATATTATTTTTATGCCAATCACCATAATCTGAGTGTCATTCCTTTTACTACAAATAAAATATCATATTTGTTACATTTAGCAGGCTTATATGGGCCTAATAATAGTACACATATTTATGTTAACTTATAATCTTCCATTATTTAGTTATTCAGTATTTCAATATGTTATTTTTATGCCAATCACCATATTATTCAAGCATGCTTAATAATACCATAATTCAAGTTCTGATTTCCCCTCTTGTTATTACTTCACCTAATTATATAAAAATGTGTATTCCATTAATCTCTAGTTTCCATCCCTATTCTAACTTTTAATTATGCCACTATTATATTTAAAAATATTCCCTTTCTATCCATCGTCTCTTGCCCACTTTAAAGCTTTAATTGTTCGTTTCTTAGCTTGCCTCACATATTCCTCTCTTGGATCTTTATCTCTATCTGTTTCCACATCTTGACCAATCATTTTAAACATTTCTCCCTTCTCTGCCCTATTCCATTGTCTAATTTTCAAAATATCTATTCTTGCCCCTATCTCTCTTCCAAAAAAGTCTTCCTGCAACTCCAGTTCCTTTTTTAATACTCTCCCCTCGGCTTGTTTCATCAGTCATTATTATTTTTGTTGTTATCTCCTTCTTGTCATCTCGTTTTATGTGTTGGTTTATCTGTTTTTTCATCTACTCTTTCAATTGGCTCCTCCTCTTCCTGGGTATCTTGGTCACTCCTTGTCCTTTGTATCATGTGTTCCAGCTCTCCATCTCTGCTCTGCATTTTATTCATAATCTCCTTGTAGCTTCTTGTCAAAGTATCCTTATGAGTTATCGACACCATTTCTTCCCAAATTCCACTCATTTCTTGCTGGTGAAGCATCTCGTTTAGTTTTATTTTGTCCCTCTTTTGTCCAATAATCCAAAAACCATATATTCAAACCTAAAGTCACTTCTCAAAAAGTTCAATATTCATGAATCTTTATATCCCAAAGCTAATCGACCTGTTCCTCTGGATAGTCCCCAAAATTTTTCCCGAACCTTCATAAGTTCCTCTGTAAATTCAGTCTTGTGTTGTAGCCTTCAGGGGTCACTTTAATAATAATGTCTGTCTTATTCTTACGTTTAAATCTCCAATAGCCAAGTATTTCCAGGATTTTGGGAATGTGTTATGCCTTCATTTTGTCAGCAGGTGGCACTCTTAAGTCAAATTCCAATATTAACCAGTTTTATCCAATTTTAATGTTAACATTCCAAAATATAAAGATGATGTTAGTTTTTTAAGTAAATAGTTCCAGCATTTTGAAATGCCTATCCAAAACAATGCCTGTCCAATTTAGAAATCCAATTTTCTGTATTTTTAAAGATTTTTGCCTTCTCCCTTTGATTCTTTTTCCTTCAATTTTGAAATTCTTCTCAAAATGTTAAATCGCTGCTTTTAAAAATAGCAGTGAGCCTCTCTTTTCCTGGATATTCTTTTGGGGTTGAGTTTTAAATAAAAAGGATTCTTCTCACCCAGTTCCAGACACTGTTCACCGACTCCGCTCCAGTACAGTTCTTAGATGTTTCTCAGCTGTCCCAGCTTCGTGGCAGCCATCTTTAGATTGCCTCTTCTCCTTGCCGTGGTATAGAGGGAAAAAAGCCCTGGGTTCAGCAGGAGAGTTGCGATCTCTCCCGCGACCACTCAGGGCGCCCCTCCTAAGCTTCGCCGCCCCTATAAGGCAGCTTTGGCTCCTCTCGGCGCCCACAAACAGGGAGAACTCAGCACAGGGAATGCGGAAACCCGTTCCCTGCATCTGATATTGCCGCGACGTCAGCCGGAAGTCACCTTTTCTTGAACAACTGCCTTTTATACCTCAATCTCCTCTCGTAAAACATCAGATTAACTAAAAATGTTGAGAATTCCTTGTGGGTAGGATTCACAATATTTTTGCACTGGGATAATAAATCAGTAATCATCAGTAGTCTCATCCTCACACTAATGAATTAAATAGCCGTGCTTTTAAAGCAGAACAAATAATCCCACATAGCAATGCTATGCTAATACATTGTAATTTTAGGATAATCTTTGTTTTAATAAGCTGTTTGAGTTAATCAGGTTGGAATCAACTTGAAATGATCTTAGTTTAGGCTTTCTGTTTCGTGGCATTGTTATGTGTTGAATTTGATAGCATTGCAAAGTTTGAATTATTAGCTTCATGAAGTAAAACTTCAGTTGGATATTATTTATATTTTGAGACTTCTGATTTTGTAATGTCTTAAAATTTGCAAAGAAGATTACCTCTAATACGGAATGGGGAATTTGGATAACTTTACATTTATAACTTCTGCAGTATTTCAAAACAGTAGACATTGTAGTTTAAGCAGTGAAAACCAGATATTTGATTGATTGAAAATTCTCCCATTAGTTCATTGTTCTATTTCTATATCAATCTGCCCATAGAGTTCAATATGCTTGAGATAGATTTTGTTCATGAAGTTTTACAAAATGGCTAGAAAGGTTCACAATTTGACCTGAATAGTATTAGCCTTGATGGGTAGAGGGAAGATGGCACTTCACTCTTTGTCTTCCTTACACACTCTCTATAGACTTGACATAGTCAAGCAAGCTGAGTGCAGAAGTATCAAAGAGAACTCCACTGAGACTGGATTGTTAGGGTTTTGTTTTTGTTTTTTTAAGCGAATATAGCCAGAGGAACAAACAAACCAACAGTATAGAAACTTGAATTTTTCTCAATGAGTTTCTTTTTCCCTAATCTTCTACCGTGTTTCCCCGAAAATAAGACATGTCCCGATAATAAGCCCAACAGGGCTTTTCGGGACATGCGTTGAAATAAGCCACCCCCCGAAAATAAGCCCCCCCATTACTTTCCGGGGGGAAAGGGGGGGGCATGCCGGGAGGCGCTCTTTTTGCTGCGGGCACTTTTTTGGCCGGGAGAGCGAGAGCAAGTGAGAGTCGAGGGCACGCACACCCCACGAGACTGCTCGGCTCCTCTGGGCTCTGCCTCTGCCAGCGTTTTCAAACGCGCTCCTGCCTCCGAGGAAGAGAAGGGGAGCCTTGATGCCTGCCTCGCCGCCCCATCGCAGGCAGGAGCGCTTCACTGAGAGTCGAACACCCCACGAGACTGCTCGGCTCCTCTGGGCTCTGCCTCTGCCAGCGTTTTCAAACGCGCTCCTGCCTCCGAGGAAGAGAAGGGGAGCCTTGATGCCTGCCTCGCCGCCCCATCGCAGGATCGCAGGCA
>QLTV01000546.1:615671-683163 GCA_003457575.1 Thermophis baileyi
GGAGGGAAGGCGAGGCAGCGGCGATGTGACATGCAGACCCACGCTCGCCGCCTACTGCACCCCCAAAATAATAAGCCCCCCCCGATAATAAGGCCGAGGCCATATTTGGGGGGTCAAAAAAATATAAGCCCCTGTCTTATTTTCAGGGAAACACGGTATATCTGAGCAAATATGCTAATAGCTTCCTTAGTCTTAATATAGGGAGAGGTTGTAAGAGAGTTGATTGCAATTGTTTTGATCATGTTGTGCTTGTTTAATGCATTCTCTTCTAACTCATTTAATTAAACCTATTGTGCTTTTTATTTTTGACCTACTGCTTTCCTTTGTGTGGCCATGAAAGCATGTAAGATTACAATAAATATGTTTGTACAGTTCTTACAACTGTTTGCCTCAAAACAACACTATTAAGATATAAATGGGGAACCTTAAATGTTATGTTAAATCTTTGTGCAGAGAAGAGCAACAAAGATGATTAGGGGACTGGAGGCTAAAACATATGAAGAACGGCTGCAGGAACTGGGTATGTCTAGTTTAATGAAAGAAGGACTAGGGGAGACATGATAGCAGGGTTCCAATATCTCAGGGGCTGCCACAAAGAAGAGGGAGTCAAGCTAGTCTCCAAAGCACCTGAGGACAGGACAAGAAGCAATGGGTGGAAACGAATCAAGGAGAGAAGCAACTTAGAACTAAGGAGAAATTTCCTGACAGTGAGAACAATTAATCAGTGGAACAACTTGCCTCCAGAAGTTGTAAATGCTCCAACACTGGAAGTTTTTAAGACGAGATTGGATAACCATTTGTCTGAAGTGATGTAGGGTTTCCTGCCTAAGCAGGGGGTTGGACTAGAAGACCTCCAAGGTCCCTTCCAACTCGTGTTATTCTTTTCTATTCTAAATCTAGGTTCTAGCTTTATGATTCATGGCCAATTTTGCATATGTATACATGCACATCACATGCACTCACACGCACATATTGTAAAATGCACCCTGCCTATATCTTTTGAACGTCATTATGCATGATTCAAGCTATCATGTGAGCTTTACATATACTGTACATCGTTAGTGATGATCATAGATAAGGAACCCACTTGACTTGATATGTTGCACTGAATTTCTAGAGAAATGGATATAAAGAGGTCGACGTGCCTGCATGGGAAATATAATAGCCAAAGTTAGTTCAGTTAGCATAATCTAAAGTCCGTGGTACTTGGTCGTGGCTGACCTCATGCACTTCAATTCCTCTTAAATGTGTTTAAGTGGAAGATATGCAGATTTTGGATCACCCAAAATGTATATTTGGAATCAATACCCTTCTGAGATGGCATTGTTCCCAGTTTACTGTGATGATGACTGAATTCTTGTAACTGCTATAGCAGTCAATAGATTTAGATATGCTAAATCTATCATAATGAGCTTGTGTGTGTGTCATGACATCATGCAGATGACACAAGTTCATTTGGGTCATTTGCATGACATAATGTTCAAGATGTCATTTCCCCCTCCCCTTGCTAGTCTTGTACATGTCCATAGAAGGCTATAATAGCAATAGCACTTAGACTTATATACCGCTTTACAGTGCTTTACAACCCTCTCTAAGCGGTTAACAGAGTCAGCATATTGCCCCCAACAATTTGGGTCCTCGTTTTACCCACCTCGGAAGGATGGAAGGCTGAGTCAACCTTGAGCCTGGTGAGATTTGAATTGCCAAATTGCAGGCAGCCAGCAGGCAGCAGAAGTAGCCTGCAGTACTGCACTCTAACCACTGCACCACCGTGGCTCATAAACACATGTTTACATGTAACCCATATGTCAGCAGTTTGCTGTTAGGTTTTCAGTGAGTATAAAGCCAGGGTTTTGTACAACAAAATCTATACATTGCATAATATTTGCCTTCTATATCAGCTGACTGTTGCGTTTCCTAATCCTCATCCCATCCCTTCTATAGTTCAGGTGAAAATTCATGTTGCTTTCTGGGGGTTTTCCTTCTCCTACAGGATCTGACTGCTTTAGCAAAAGAACTGCGGGAGTTGCGGATTGAAGAAACCAACCGGCCTTTAAAGAAAGTTACCGATTATTCCTCTTCCAGTGAGGAGTCTGAAAGCAGCGAAGAGGAGGAAGAAGACGGAGAAAGTGAAACACAAGACGGCACTGTGCCTGTCAGCGACATCCCAAGGCTTATGTAAGACATTCTTTCTTGGTGAAGATAAATCCACAAATGCATCTCATTTGTAACTGCTGGTTGCAATAATGTTATATAGACATTATACACATGGCGGCCCCCAACCTTTTTGGGTACCAGGGACTGGTTCCATGGAGAGATGTTTTTCCACAGACCGGAGGGTTTTGCATGCTGCCTGCATCCCATGGCTGGAGTTTCACTGGTTTGCACAGCCCAGTTTCTGGCATGCCGCGGCCTGGTGCCAGTCCACGGACCAGGGGTTGGGGACCTCTGCTGTAGACTATAGCTGAAAAAAGCCATCCCCGATTTCCCACCAGGTTAGGCCGGGAGCTTAGACTCCTGTTCTCTCTTTCTGCCCAAAGAAAAGTGATGCACAACAACAGTGGTGAAGGGACCCAGCAAGTAAATACATGTCCTTTCATTAGATTGTTTGGTAAGGAATCAGATGATGGCAGTAGGACGTAGGTGAGCAAAATGGGGCCCTAGTATAGAGTCACATAGGACCCCCAAGCCCCCTTTTTTATGGTTTCTGGAACCACTTCTGAAGCCAATTACTTAAAATAGAGGGGCTGGTTTTCTGTCATTTTGAAGTAAGAGATGTAAGAAAATACTTCTGTAAGCTGTAAAGAGGCTTCTCTGAATCAGTCAATCAATATCCCAAATTCCTCTCCCTTTAAAAAAAAAAACAATGGGAATGCCCATAAGTATATCCTGTCTGCTTTACATCATTCCTCCACCCACTATTGGAGCCCTCCTGCTTCCAAAATGCATTAAGTGCAAGCATCAGCCACCGAAGTTATTTCTCCTTCTAATGCAGATCTAGGCATTTTATGGGCCACAGGCTATATCTGGCCCTTCGGCTGTCCCTGTCTGGCCTGCAGTGGCGGGATGGTGGTGGCGGGACTGTAATAGTAGTAGCGGTGATGCAGAGGTGGGATTCACATAATTTCCCTACCGGTTTGCCCAGCACCAAAAATGTGAGCGTGCACGCACGCTCACTTCAGTTGTGAGTGCGCCTTCCGTGCACTTTGCTCATGCATGCGGCTTGGAAACGTGGTTAAATAGGACGGCATAGCACTGGGGGGGATGGGCCTGGGGGAGGGGGGGCGTGTGGGTGGGGGCGGGCCCACCCCCACCCACAGGTCGCTACTACTGGTTCACCCGAACCGGTCCGAACTGGCTGAATACCATCTCTGTGGTGATGGCAATGACCCTTAACAGTCCCAGTTTCTCATGTGACGACTTGGGAAAGTGAATTGGCCACACGTCCAATGATATGAGGTTCATTGAGCAAGTTAGCTGAATGAGAGTTCTTGCCCAGGAAGACATAGCTGTCCAAGTCCTACATTTCCACTTTGATGTGAAGTTCCTAATGCAATATTTATGAAATAGCAAATTTGGGCTCCATAAAGTGTTTTCTTTATGTAGCAACAGTCATTCCTGTCTGTCAATGGAATGTATTTCTCTAATACATTCTTTCTCATTCGCATACTGAAGAATTTGGGAATGGATATTTTGAAAAATCCCAGATTATTATTATTATTTTTTTAAAGAACCCTCTCTGAGGTCTTCTGTATTTCAAATATAGAGATTGTTACTATATTTGGCAGGCACCACCTTTAATATTGGAACATGTCATTGCCATTTGCATCAACACACACTTCAGCGATTTCTTGAAATTCTGAAGGCTGACCAAATTCAACAGTCCATCCGGTTCATGATCAGAGCATCTTTTAATTTATCTTTCTATAAATGTTATCTAGGTCAATATCTGCCTTCAGGCAGAAACGTGCAGCTGTTGCTTATTTTCATTAGTCTACCAAAAGCATATGGCTCAAGTTTAGGCAGTTAGTTTATTTGTATTTTGCTTAATGTGGTGAAAAATATTCTGTATTGCAATTTTACGTTGGAGAGCTGTCAAAAATAAAACTGGCCTGGTTGGGACGTATGCATTTGACAATAATGCTAGCCGAGGGAATAACTTTGAAAATAGCCTATTTGTGGCAAGAACTGCCTTCCTGAAATTTAGTCATATAACATTAAATTCCTTATCCCTAATCCCATTCGTCTTGCTTCTGCTGAAGGCAAGAAGAATCTCATAATATGAATTATAATGGTATGGTGAATACTTGAAACTACTACAATATTGGGGGTCAGAATAGATATGATGATGGATATGGGTGCCCCATCACTGGAGGTTTTTAAGAAGAAATTGGGCAACCATTTGTCTGAAATGGTATAGGGTTTCCTGCTTGAGCAGGAGGTTGGACTACAAGACCTCTAAGGTCCCATCTGCCACCGACAAGGTTAGCAAAGATGTTCCAAAACATGTCCACCAAATGTTGGAAATGTAATCAGACACCGGGCACATATTATCACGTGGTGGACACAAATGTTGGAAATGCAACCAGATACCAGGTTTGTACTATCACATATGGTGGACTTGCCCAAAGGCAATTTTTTTTTGGATGAAAATACAAACATGGTTAGAGAAAATGATAAAGCAACATATAGATTTAAAGCCAGAAATATTTTTGTTAGGTATTTTGCCACAAAATTATGACAAAGGGAATGTACTGTATATTTAATATTACATGTTTTGACCGCAGCAAGAATTGTATTTGCACAACACTGGAAAAATGGGGAAACTCCTACAGAAAGAGAGTATAATTAAAAAAATATTAGATTGTGCAGAAATGGATAGGTTGACATTAAAGATAAAGGATAAAGAAGATACGGAATATTTTCTAACTTGTTTTATCAATGGCTTGATAATAGAGGTAGAGATTAGAAATTGGATAAATATTATTATGTGTAAGCAAATTGACCCAGACAATACACTGTTCACAAAGCACGCATGTAAAAGAAAAATGTATAAATAAACAGAAAAAAAAAAGACCTCCAAAGTCCCTTCCAACTCTGTTATTCTGGTACTGTAATCAAAGCTCCTTTATATATGAGCACGATAGCTGTGCATGAATGAAAGGTACAGCTTTGATTGTGATGCAGTGACCAACCACCAGATCGACTCCCTGCTTCCCTGTAGATGCTGCTCCTGGGTACCCAGGTATGCCTGGAGGAGTTTTCAGCATCAGCTTGGTGAGAACGTGTGCTCTGGTGTTTAGAGTAAAAGACGGATAACATTCGATACAAGTTTCCCATTTAAAGAGGCATCATCCAGTTCTCCTGTCTTTCTCCTTGAAGTTCATTCAGAAAATACATTTCATGGAGTGGTCAGAGTTGTATATTATTAGAATATGACAGGAAGAAGCACAGGACAAACCGAAAATGTAATGTCAAGCTTTGTGTTTCCCTTAAAAAAAAAAAAAAGAACACAAGTTTGGGATCAGAACCTACCCCTGTGGAATTGCTTTTTCAGGCAATAGATACCAAGAATGAGAGAGACCGACATTTTGGGAACATCCTTTAGCTTCTGATCCTGATTTTCATATATCTTGGCAATTACAAATCTTTTAAGGTTGGGGTTTTTTTTTCCTATAGTCGTCATGTATTTATCACGAGAAACCAACTGCTTTCTTTTCGTTTTGAAAACTCCTATTTTTCAGACCAACGGGAATGCCAGCCAACAACGAGTCCTACAATCTAGGAATGGTATCAAGCCATGGTGGTCTGGAGCCTCCCCACCCTGACAAATTTAGCAGTATTTCAAGAGAAGGGACTTTAATGATAAGGGAGGTAAGTGGGTGGCAACAATTTCTTCTCTGCAGTGTCTTTGAGAGATAATGCCTTCGTAGGCTATGAATAATAATTACACTGTGTATTCTGAGCACAGAGTGATTGATTAAACTGTGCTGGTTTGCAGCTGATTAATATAATTATAACATCTAAACAAAAGATGTGTCTTAACTATAAACAGCACCGAACACTGTAGGAGATAGCAAGGTTGTTTTCAGATCTTCATCTTCTTTCAAACTGACTTTAAAGCATGCAATTTGCACACAATTGATACTGTAAAAGTGAAACAGAAACTTGGTTCACATACTACAAGTAGTCCTCGACTTATAACTGTTCATTTAATGACCATTCAAAGTTGCAACAGCACTAAAAAAAAGTAACTTATGACCATTTTTCAAAGTTACAACTTTTGTAGCTTCCCCATGGTCACGTGATCAAAAATCAGATGCTTGGCAACCGGTTCATACTTACGACCATTGCTGTGTCCCAAAGTCATGCGATCACCTTTTGCAACCTTTTGACAAGCCAAATCAATGGGGAAGCCAGGTTCACTTAACAGCCGAGTTACTAACTTATCAATTACAGTGATTCACTTAACAACCGTAGCAAGAAAGGTCATAAAATGGGGCAAAACTCATGTAACAAAAGTCTCACTTAACAATAGAAATTTTGGGCTCAATTGTGGTGGTGAGTCACAGATTGCCTGTATATTCTCAGTTGCTAATTTAGATTAATTATAATTCTTATCACACCAATTATTATATCTTGGTCTATATTCAGAGAAGAAAAGGAAGACCCTCTGTAAAAGTCAGTGGCGAAAAATACACTTGTGGGGTTTTTTTTTTGTAAACATAATAGGGACTGAATAACGTAATAGAACTGAAGAAGCTTCTCGGATGAGAAGCGAAATGTCTTCTAAGAAAAACCAGAAGGTCCAGTTGCCTCTTGAAAAAGCACCTTTGGGACAACCATGACCTGGACGACTGAGAATCTCCATAGACATAATAGGGACAAGACAATTGCACTAATGTAACAAAAGAGGACTTTGGTAAAAGTTACTGAGGCAAAGCTACAACTCTTTGTGGGATGCCATAATTAATATCCTGCCATTGACAGATGAACTTTTCCTAATGTCTGGCAGATCATGATAGCAATAGCGCTTAGACTTATATACCACTTTACAGTGCTTTACAGCCCACTCTTAAGTGGTTTACAGAGTCAGCATATTGCCTCCAACAATTTGGGTCCTCATATGATGATAAGGAACTGCACTAAACATTGTCCCAAAGGTGCATTTCCAAAAGGCAACTGGATTTTCTTGGGGTTTTTTTCCTTCGAAATGTTTTTTCTTCTCATCCAAGAAACTGCTTCAGTTCTTCTTCAGTTCTAGAACTGAAGCAGCTTCTTGGATGAGAAAAGAAACATTTTCAAGCACCTTCGGGACAACCATGAGCTGGATGATTGAGAATTTCCATAGGCATTTGCACCAAACGTCATTTGCTCAGTCTGCTTCCTGCTAAAATGTTCCCTCCTGGAGAAATAATACTGCTTTCCTCTCTTTGTATGAAAAGAGTAGGTTTGCTTGATGATATTGTCAAGACAAAAGGTCAGATTGTAGGAGGCAAGTGAAGGCAGGATAATTTAGCTAAGGGCATGAGCCAACTCATATTCTGTCTTGTTTTGTCCCACCGGGAAACACATTGATTCAGATCCACTCTCTTTTATCCCATTCTGTCTTTCATTCATGAGCTAGTGCCATTCCTCCCTCTTTTCTCTTCCTTCAAAACATTACCTATACATCGTGAAAACAATCTTGGAAAAAAGAAAGGCTATCTATCTTTTTTTTTTTTCTTAAGCCATGTGGCTGAACAAGTGGAAGAAGATGATTCATGGTCAGAACTCCTATCTTAAGAAAAAAAGGACAGCATCCAAACAATAAGGGAGAGATCAGTGTATCATTCACAAGGATACCTGACATCTTACATAAAGATCACCAGCACTGTCCAGTAATCATCTGTAGTATTAAATGACCCACTTCCCTTTGTGAGAAAACAGTAGTGTTGCTTATTGTTGAAACCAGCTATAGTTTCTTTTTAGAAGCAAGCACAGGCTGTTCACAGCTAATTTTATTTCTGGTACAGTGAGAGCATTGGCTGTTCTAGCCATTATTCTATTGTCTTTTCATTGTGGTGGCAGGAGCTAGAATGATCTCAGGGTATTTCTCTGTACAGAATACATGTCCATGCAATTGTCAAGCTGCTCGCTGGCACTTTCTCTACTTCGGAAATCCCTCAAAGTGGTAGCAGCAGGCACATCTTCCAGGGCTCACAGGTTATGTTTAAACATCTGTTTTCACCTTGTGACCTGGAAATGCACAGGTAGACATGGAACAGAGCATCTATAATGGGAAGGAGAAAATACAGGTGGCAAAATTGTCACCTAAATAGTAGTTTTAGGCATCTTAGATAGATTTTCGATCTAGATTCTCTGACTGTCAATAATCATCTTCTAAGTCTTAAACAGTCCTTCCCCGATGCAGTTTAGTAATAGAACTTGACTGTTCTAGAAAATGTAAGTTCTAGTATTTTCCTCCTCCTGGATTTCGTTGGCAGCACCTCATGTTTTAAGGTCTGCTGTAAAGCTCTCTGAAGCGGTATATAAGTCTAAGTGCTATTGCTATTGCTAAAAGACCTGCTGTAAAACACTCTCTATGAAAGTCTTCTACTTTACACATCCTTTTCCCTCTTTAAAATTCTTGTGCAAACTAGACATAAGATAGTGACATAATCCAGATGGTAGTGGAGAAAGTCTCCCAACCTGTTGACATAAAATGTGAGCTGTACCAAAATAGTACAATAGGAAGGGTAATGTAGTGAGCTGGCTTCTTTTCTTTCTTTCTTTCTTTCTTTCTTTCTTTCTTTCTTTCTTTCTTTCTTTCTTTCTTTCCTTCCTTCCTTCCTTCCTTCCTTCCTTCCCTCTTTCCTTCTTTCCTTCCTTCTTTCTGCCTTTCCTTCTTTCTTTTTCTTTCCTTCATTCTGTCTTTCTTTGTTTCATTCCTTCCTTGTTTCCTATCTTCCTTTTCTTTCATTCTTTCTTTCCTTCCTTTTCTTTATTTATTTTATTTTCTTCATTTTCTTTCTTTCTCTTTCTTTCTTTCTTTCTTTCTTTCTTTCTTTCTTTTTCTTTCTTTGCATTTGGCAAAAATCATGTTTTTTTGCATTTGTGTTTTCTCCGTGTAGTCCTTTTTTTTTTTTTTTTTTTTTTTTTTTTTTTTTTTTTTTTCTCTTTTTTTTTTTTTTTTTTTTTTTTTTTTTTGCAAAAGTGTCTGAAAGTGACCTTAAACTTGATGGGATTTGAGAACCATGCTGTGATGAGTGCCTCAGATTTCTATTTCTCTCTCTCTCTCTCTTTCTGTCCTCCCCTAAATAAATCGTTGCCCTCTGATTAAATTGAGAGTTTTAAGAATTGTGGCAGATGCCGTTTATGCAGCCTAGGGTAATCTCTTTCAGGTACATTACCCTGCTCTAGAGTCTTTCCTTAATAAGTGACACATTAGGCACAAACAGCAGGTTCCTGCAGCTGAAACACACTGCTGACAATTTCTGCCAGACTTGTAAATCAGCTAAAATAGCATCAACTGGCTTTCTTTCTCTTTTTCATTTTTTTTTCCTTTTTCATTGCCAGCAGAGACTAGAAGGAAGAACAGACTTTTTTCTTTTGCTAGATTAGATTGCATTTCTCCAACCGCAGATGGAAGTGGGGGAAGGGATGCTGCAATGGAAGCACCTAAACTTCATTGAAACTAATAAGCAACTAAGCTTGTGTGCTGTATGGGACCAAAAGGAACTTACTAATCTGTGCAAGGGAAAGGCAAAGCTACTGGTGCACCTCAACTTAGAGTAGCCACTGTGAAAAAGAATTAGCTTGGAAAAATGGCCAGGGGTTTTGGTGAATTCCAGATTACGTAGCCCAGAGGGCTTGAGTTAACCAATACCTTCTGTTGTTGGTGGCCATGTGAAAAACCGGTGACTGGTTTTGTTTGATTTTCAAGCAAGTATTAGTGCAGAGCAGAGGTGGGTTCCTCCCGGTTCGGACCGGTTCGCCCGAACCGGTAGCGACCCGCTGGTGACGTCACGATGATGTCACGGATCCGGTTCGGTCGGTGCCGGTCCGTGGACGCCGCCATCTTTTTTTTGAAATTTTTTTTTGGGGGGGGAATTTTTTCCAGGTTTTTTTTTCTTCTGGGCATGCGCAGAAGCCGAGTTTCCGGAACTGCGCATGTGTCGCCATCTTGTTTTTGGCTTTTGGGGGAGGGGGTTATTTTTTTTTTGCACTGCGCATGCGCGCGCCCACGAGGCGTGGCCACACGGTGCTGGAGGAAGCAAACCAGCAGCGAGGTAAGTTAGAACCCACCCCTGATGCAGAGATACACAATGTGATGCTCCAGAGCTGGAGTGTGTGTGTGTGTGTGTGTGTGTCCAGGCCCACCTTTTTTTTTTTTATCAAAATAGAATAGAACTGCATAGAATTCTTTATTGGCCAAGTGTGATTTGACACAAGGAATTTAAGGCCAAGACTATTACAAGCCAAAACCATGTGGTTAAAATAAAATGCCATTTTGCAATTACTATTTTTTTAATTTTGTAATTACCATTTTTAAGGTAGTAGGCAAAATACCAGATAACTGCCCTATGCCAGCATCTAAATCCAGATTTCTGGTTTGGATGCAGTGATCCTGCCAGAATAGAGCATATTTTCTCAAACAACCTATCAGCTACCCTTGTCCCACACAAGCTTTGTTCTCTTTGCATGCCAATCTTTGTAGCTGCATCAAAATTAATTCATACCATTTCTCTCCAAACAGCAAATGATGGTTTTGTTAATGTACTTAGAAGCCTGGTTTCATATAGTGAATCGGAGACCCAAGGGTGATCCCTAGTTTCTCTGTTAAGGCATAGTCTAACCAGGGGTGGGCTTCAAACATTTTAGCAAGGAGTTCTCTGCCCGGTTGCTGGGTGGGTGTGGCCATGGTGGGTGTGGCCTAGACGGCCTCCTGCACCATGGGGGGGGCGTTTTTGCACTCCCCTGGCTCCGGAGGCTTTCCTCGAGCCTCCGGGAGGGCGAAAACGGCCTCCCCAGGCTCCGGAGGCCCTCTGGACCTTCCCGAACTTCCGGTAGGTGCGTTTTTCACCCTCCCCGAGCCTCTGCGTGCGCCCTGCACTTACCTGCATCCAAAACGGGCCACGTGGGGACTCCAGGGAGGGGAGGGGTGGGTGGGGCCAGCCAGGAGTGGGATTTGGGGGTTCTCCGAACTGCACAGAATCTTAGCAAGAGGTTCTTCCGAACCCCTGCGAACCCCCAGCAGCCCACCCCTGAGTCTAACCGGTTTTAGGTACAACACAGATCCCTGGATGTCAGGAGAGGAGAGAAGATCCAAGGCCAGTTTTATACAGCTCATTTAATAGGCAGTGAGTGGAATTCATGCAAACTCTGTTTCTGAAATGTGTTAAGCTGTAATATTTATTTCCAAACCAATTCACTGAGAACATGTAAGAAAAGATATTATCGCTCATTTACTTAAGGGATCCTGGCATGGTTAAAACTGTACAGCAAAAGGGACATAAAATTCCAGGCAACTTTCCAGCCCAGATCTGAATGAGTATTGTACTAACTTAGAGCTCCCCACTTGCTTCTGAACAACTAGAAGGAGCCAGAGATAAGTTATCCGACAGCAGATGTTAGCTTAGTCCTTTTCTTGACTTAATATTTTTTTGTGACTGGGTTTATGCTGCACACAAAGCCAGGAGCGGTAACTTCTGTGTGGGATCACGTGCTGCACTATTTTTTGGGCTCCGAGGACTGGATTAGTATCATCACCAGACTCTACAAGGAAAACATTTTGCCCCATTTTTAGGGAGTGTGGAAATGTGGAGATTTTGAGACCAACCCCCTTACCCGTCCCTGGAGGAGATTGAATCATTGATAGATGATCCCCATGTTGACATACAGAAGGGGAGAAATGTAGTAATTTAGTGAGAATAGAGAGGTTCATCTACTTCTAAAGTCCATTTAAAGTAGCTTTTCCAATTGGGTCCCCTTCTGAGATTGCCTTAAATTCTCATACAGGTAGACCTCGACGTATGACCACAATTGAGCCCCAAATTTCTGTTGTTAAGTGAGACATTTGTTAAGTGAGTTTTGCCCCATTTTACACCCTTTCTTGCCACAGTTGTGAATCACTGCAGTCATTAAGTTAGTAACATGGTTGTTAAGCAAATCTGGCTTTTCCATTCATTTTGCTTGTCAGAAGGTCGCAAAAGGTGATCACATGATCCCAGGACACTGTGACCATCATAAATATGAGTCAATTGACAGGTGTCTGAATGTTGATCACATGCTGCAATGATCGTAAGCATGGAAAAATGGTCATAAGTCACTTCTTTCAGTGCTGTTGTAACTTTGAACGGTCACTAAATGCACTGTTGTAAGTCGAGGATTACCTGTCCTAATCTGGTCATCATAGACCAGGTAGGCTGAAGTATTATGGGGTTGAAGACTAGTTCCTCTGGAGGACAGCTAGTTGGGGAAAGCTTCTGTAAAGGAAATTTTAATATTACCAGTCTGAGAATGCAGCAGGTATTGGATATTACTATATTTCCCATGGGATAGTTGGTCTATGCTGTTAAGCATTGTCAAAATTGAACATTGCCACCCAAAGATAAAGAATGAGACCAAATAATTATGTCAAGCACATTTTAATATGCCTTCTTATAAAGTCAACACATTCTACCGTGTTTTCCCGAAGATAAGACCCTGTCTTATATTTTTTTGAACCCTGAAATAAGTGCTTGGCCTTATTTTTGGGGAGGTCTTATTATTTTGGGGCGCGTGGAACAAGACAGGGGCTCCTCTTGCCGTCTTACCTGATTTCCAGCTCTGTCTCCCTAACCCTAACCAGAGGAAATGGCAGGGACCGGCTGCGCATGCGTTTAAATATTTTCAGGGAGGGCTTATTTTTGGGGGAGGGTTTATTTTTGGGGAAGGGTTTATTTTCGGAGGAGGGCTTATTTTCGGGGATGTCTTATTTTCGGGGAAACACGGTATGACAGGATTCTGTTAATGTAAGATACTGTATAGAAGATGGCAAGCACATTGTGATGAAACTACATTCAGATCCACATTTTTTTCCCATTTTTCCCACCAGTTTATTTCTAAAATTATCTCTGGCCCAGTAAAGAAGCCCAGTGAATTTGCAGTGAGGGCAAGTATCACACTAGGCTACACTTGCAATAACCGTGCTATCGGGGCACAGCTCTAGTGGTGCGAGAATCCTGAGATCCTGATAGGACACTTAATCAAGCTGTTCTGTTTGTGCCAATCATTTCTTTGAAAGCTCCATATCCTACAGTCAGCACCTCTACTCTGGTTGTCAGCTGCCATGGAACCTGTAGGCATTTCCAGATCGACAGCTTCCAAACACCTGCTTTAAACATGAAAACCATGTTGACTCCACTGTCCTTATAATTATCTCTTCTGCATCCTGTCACCTACCCGATAGCCTTTCCCATTGGTATAAATTTCTAGCATTTCTAGATTCACGGTCTTTAAAAAAAGAAGATCATAATCACCTTTCTTCTGATGTAGAAGCATGCTGCCACCAACTCGCTGGCCTGTGAATTCATTTTGTGTTGCATGCCCTCCTAATGTCACCACTGTCGATAGTTGCCTCTTGCTGCATGTTGTACGTCAAGAAGCCAGGGTCTTGTTTCCGTGCTTGCTTAAGAGTGTGGGTTGATATGGCAACCTTGGGTTGTGTTTTTTTGTTTCCTTCTGCAATTCCTCCTCCTCTTCTTTTCCATATGACTTGTGTCTCTGCAGACGTCTGGTGACCACAAGCGCTCAGGCCACCCAGCCAGCAATGGCTTTGCTGGCCATGTCAACCTTCCCGATCTAGTGCAACAAAGCCACTCACCTGCGGGCACGCCGACTGAGGGCTTGGGGCGAGTCTCCACCCATGGGCAAGAGATGGAGCCAGTGGCTGAAGTAGGTAGCTGAGGCCTTTTGGGTTTTAGACACTTGTCTCTTTCCCTTTGTTTCGCTTTGTAGCATTCTGTTTTATAGAGGCACTCTTGAGTGTGTGTGTGGGGGGAGCTTTCCTGCTCTTTTCTTACTTGCAATCTGTATTAAGATGACAAGCAGAATCTCGGCAGTACTTCCTCTCTTGTTACAAAGGGATGAGAAAGAAGCTAGAATGCTCCCAAGATACAATCGTTCCACATGTTGGTAGCTATAAAAAACCCCAAATGAAACAGGAAGTATATGATAGAAAAGGCAATCATTGCTACTTTTGCTCAACCCTTCTCATTACTGATCGTGCTGTTGTGGCACTATGCAGCATTTTGGAGAAATTCCAAACCTTCCAAGATCCTCAACAATCATCGCTCTATGTTAGAAATACTGATGTGCAGTGCCATATAGTTACACAAGGAAGAACTGCAGTTCTTGCAATATTTAGAGCCATTACCGTTGTGAAGCAGAGTTTTCAGAAAAAGGGACTAGAGCTTCGTTGACCAGCCTCGCTCTTTTTACAGAACCACACGTTTTATTTTTTTGATTGATTGATTGATTTATAGATAAGATTTGTCTAGCTGCCCGTCTTATGTAACATAATCCTGGGTGGCTCACAAAAAAAAGTAAAACGATAGGAAGTATAAAAGCCAACAAAAGCCTCCCAGAACAGGGGTCCCCAACCCCTGGGCCGCCACCCACTATTGGACCTTGAGCTGTTCCCAACCAAGCCGTGGAAGTGGCAGGCGAGTGCATGCCTGTGTGTGCATCCCAACTTGCACAAGCAGCGGGCAAGCATATGCGCGTGCACTCCACTTGCACGGAACCATCCCCCCTCTCTCTCAGACACACACACAGACACACACATACCAGTCCGCAAATCCGGAAAGGTTGGGGAACTTTGTCCCAGAATATTCAAGCACAACATAGTCCCAAGTGAACTGTAAAGCTTCCATGGGCTCCAAACTCACCACCCCAAAGCTTGTGGGGAAAACCAAGACAGGTTTTTGGAAGGCCAGGAGGAGAGTAGCCTGACAAATCTCATGGGAAAGTGTGTTATTATTATTATTATTATTTATTAAATTTGTATGCCGCCCAACTCCCAAGGGACTCTGGGCGGCTCACAACAATATAAAAAACTATTAAAAGAATAGTACATAATAAAACATAATAAAACATAATAAAAACATTTAAAAACAGTTACAAACTCATACACACCGTTTCATGGCCGGATCTCGCCAATTACAGAGGCGAGATCAACGGCCCCAAGCCTGCCGGAAGAGCCAGGTCTTCACCGCTTTCCGGAAGGCCAGCAGGGTGTTCCAAATTGTAGGGAAGTTGCTAAAAAACGCACACTGTTTAGGTGTCACCAACCGGTAAAATTTAAGGGAAGGGACTTGGAGTACGCCCATTTTATCAGACCTAGTGAAATTGGAAGATGCCCCCAGGGAGAAGTGGCCCACAAATAACCCAGCCCTGTGGTATCTAGGGCTTTAAAGGTGATAACCAGCACCTTCAATTGCACCTGGAAAGAAACGGGAAGCTAATGTAGTTCACAAAGCAGTGGTAGAAGAACATGGGCAGACCATGGGGTGCTCAAAATTACACATGTCTTCTGAACAAGCTGTAATTTGTAGATAGTCACCAAGGGCAACCCGTGTAAAGTATGTTGCAGTAACCAAACTAGGATGTGACCAGGGAATGAATTTCCCAACAAATGCAGAATAAGTAACCAAATACAGAGAAATTGCATACTTTTGTGTAGTTTATGAGCCATGGTGGCACAGTGGTTAGAATGCAGTACTGCAGGCTACTTTTGCTGAGTGCCGGCTGCCTGCAATTTGGCAGTTCAAATCTCACCTGGCTCAAGGTTGACTCAGCCTTCCATCCTTCCGAGGTGGGTAAAATGAGGACCCAGATTGTTGGGGGCAATATGCTGACTCTGTAAACCGCTTAGAGAGGGCTGTAAAAGCACTGTGAAGCGGTATATAAGTCTAAGTGCTATTGCTATTGCTATTATACAATGCTGGCACTGCCATTAAGTTGTGATGGGACCAAATTTTGAAACCACCTACAGTTAACGGTTAATAATATCTAGGGATTGGGATGAAATATTTGGTGAAATGCTCCTTCTGAAACCCTTTTGCTTAATCCATTTCTTACTCTGCTTTTTTTCTGGAAATTTAGATGGCAGCCTCCAAATTCACCCTTCATGTATTTTAACAGCCTCTGCCATGATTTGGGTTATACCTGGTAGGCTAGGTAGTTAGTTATTCAGTGTAACGTCTCTCTGACTACAGGTAGACCTCGACCTTTGACCCCATTTGGAATAGAGTTTCCCTTGCTAAACAAGGCAGTTGTGATGTAAATTGCACCCAATTTTATGATCTTTTTTTGCCACAGTTGTTAAGCGAATCGTGTGCTCATTAAGCAAATTTGGCTCTTCCCATTGACTGCTTGTCGGAAGCCACAAATCATGTGACTCCGGAACATGGCAACCCAAATTCTGATCACACGACCCTGGGTTTGCTGTGACAATCATAAGTAACTTTTTTCAGTGCCGTCATAAATTAAAACTGTTGCTAAATTAATAGTTGTAAGTCAAGGACTACCTGTACAGCTTTTATCCTGGACTGCAGGCATGATGCTGGATGGCAGTGGTTTTTGAAATAAATTCTAGGAAAAGAAATCCAATAGCCCTGATGAAAAGTATTCCCCTTCCTCCCGCCCCTTGCTGCTTCCTATTATTATGACTCCTAATAGAGGTCATAAATATAGCAGGCCCTGGATAAACAACACAGGGGGGGGGGACTCAAGAGCTTAGCCCCTGCATAAGCTTTGCAGCTATCAAAAGGAATGTAGCAGTGAGATTGTAGGGAGGCTGCAAAAGGAATAGAAGGGAGAATAAGCAAACAGCCAAGAGACAGCCAGGGAGTCCATTTATAGCTAATCTCATAAATAGCAGTTTAGCTCAGATGCCAAAAAAAAAAAAAAAAAAACCTTGGGGGGGGGGGAACCTTGGGAAGGAGGGATTTCAGATCATTCAAAGAGAATCCACCTTAGTGAATTCCCTTATGTCGATGTGGGCTGGAAATTCCTTTGGCAGTTTCCCCAAGACCGTCATTAAAGATACTTTACCGAATTCTGTGCAGTTCTTGCTTCCTTGATCTTGCCCAGCTCCCGGACTTGATCATTTCCTTCACGAGGAAATCTTTTATTTTTGATTTTGGAGGCAAGCAGGGCTGTTTCCAAAGAAAATAATCCAAACATGATGAATATTTTTACCTTGATTTCCTGTTCATGTACACACACACAAATGCCTCCCCCCAAAAAACAAATACAGGTATTCCTCAACTTACCACTATAATTGGGACTGGAAAATTTATCATTAAATAGCATGGTTATTAAGTGAGGCATCATAAGATCGCACTCGATTTTGCTGCCTTTTTTGCCGCAGTTGTTAAATGAGATATTACATTGCGACCTTCTGTGCTGGCTTCCCTATTGATGTGGCTTGATCGTAAGTCACTTTTTTCAGTGCCATCGTAGCTTCAAACCTTCATTAAACAAATGGTTGTAAATCAAGGACAACCTCTATCCCCCTTCTTTTTAAGTAGCCTCCGATTCATACATTTGTTTTAGGCCACTTAACATTGGAAAACAAAGAAATTAAACACGGCAGAATTCCTATCTTTGTGGGAGTCACTTAGGAGGGTGCACTTGTTTTCTGGGACTTGGGGAAGGAAGAGAATTAGGTGATGTACTAATTAGGAACAAGTAAAAAGTTGTTATGGGCACTGATACAGAAAGAGGGCAGAATACTGTCCCATTCGTTTTCGAGAAAATTTGCAGCTGCCGATCTGTATAATTACTCTAAACATTGCACTTTTATCACCATGTCGCCTGTAGGTGCAATTTGAAGGTATGTTTCATAACTTTTCAACCCTCTGGTGTTGATTACTGCTTTTCCGTAAAAAAAAAACGTAGGGATCAACTGAATCGTCAATGCTTGCTGAAGATATATGGGTTATATACTGTAAACTATGCTAGCTTAACATAATGCCAGCTTGGTGTAGTAATTAAGGCACTAGGCTAGAAACCAGGAGATTGTGAGTTCTAATCCTGCCATAGATATGAAGCCAACTGGGTTTGACCTTTGACCAGTCACCCTTTCTCAGTCCTAGGAAGAAGGCGATGGCAAACCACTTCTGATAAAACCTTGACAACAAAACTGCAAAACTTGTCCAGATAGTTGTCAGGCATCAGCACCAACTCAAAGATACACAGACACACAGAAACGCACAATGCTAGACCGGTTCCTCGTCTGGTTTTGCAAAATTGTACCTGCCCTGGGTTTTGAATGAAGCTCTTCCAGGTTCCACGTACAAGAGTTCACACACATGAGTGTAGCCACCTCGGCTTTTTCATCGCCCGATGAAATGCAACTGGATGTATCGGATGGTTCTGCTGGAAAGGACGGTTAATTATTTTGCCTCTCCAAAGAGACAGTCGCAGTGATGCTTATTTGATCATGAAGCATTGGCGTGGGGGAAAAGAATGCTAGCTCTCTCTGCTATATGAGCCACAAAGGGTCACTTACGCATGTAATCACCACTAGATGCTGCAAGGAGTGAATTATCTATACCAGCGGTTCTCAACCTGTGGGTCGCGACCCCTTTGGGGGTCGAACGACCCTTTCACAGGGGTCGCCTAAGCGCGCGCTAGCCCGCCATCTTGGTGCCACGCCCCCTTTGTCACCTCATCGTGCGCGGGGAGGGGGCGGGGGTCGCAGCGGCGGGGCAGGGGTCGCAGCATTAGGAAGGTTGAGAACCACTGATCTATACCGTTAAAGTAGTCCTTAAATGAAAATACCAACAAGCAAACCTAGATCTGCACAGCTGGGCATAGAAGTCGTTGTAACACAAGGATAACATGGGTGATTAGGGTGATGATGACAACCTTACGAATCATTTCTATGTTCTCCCCTTTATAGTACGGCATGGGGAGCAGTACAAAAGCTTCTTTCGCCCCATTTGTGGACACCAGAGTGTATCAGACCTCTCCGACTGATGAAGACGAAGATGATGATGAAGAATCCTCTGCTGCAGGTATATTTATTTAGCATATGGCATGAAATACATGGATGAGTGGTGCGGTGGCCTAGAGGTGGAGCTCTCGCCTCACAATCAGGAGGCTGTGAGTTCGATCCTAGCTAGAGGCAGATATTTCTCCCTCTGGGCACGATGAGAATATATCTGCTGAATATAACTCCTCATTGGCAACAGGAAGGGCATCCGGCCAGTAAACACTCAGCTCCATTCAGTTGCCCAGACTCCACCCTGCAAGGGATTATGGGGTCATTAAAAAAAAACGATGATGGCATGAAATACATGGATAGCAGAAGGAAGGATATATGGAAGGAACACATAGTGAAACAGTAACAGAGTCGGAAGGGGCCTTGGAGGTCATCTAGTCCAACCCACTGCTCTCACAGGAGACCTATACTATTTCTGATAAACGGCTGTTCAATCCCTTCTTAAAAGCCTCCAGTAATGAGACACCCACAGCTTCCAAAGGCAATTTGTTCCACTGGTTATAGCAATAGCACTTAGACTTATATACCGCTTCACAGTGCTTTACAGCCCTCTCTAAGCGGTTCACAGAGTCAGCATATTGGCCCCCAACAATCTGGGTCCACATTTTACCTCAGACCTCGGAAGGATGGAAGGCTGAGTCAACCTTGAGCCGGTGAGATTTGAACCGCCGAACTGCAGCTAGCAGTCAGCTGAAGTAGCCTGCAGTGCTGCACTCTAACCACTGCGCCACCTCGGCTTGGCTCATGGTGTTCTCAACATGAGAACCTATCTGTTCTCACTGTTAGGAATGTTCTCCTTAGTTCTAGGTTGCTTCTCTCCTTGGTTAGTTTCCCCCCATTGCTTCTTGTCCTGCCTTCAGGATTGGCCCCCTCTTCCTAGTGGCAGCCCTTCAGATATTGGAAGACTGGTATCGTGTCACCCCTGGTCCTTCTTTTCACTAGACTAGGCATACCCGGTTCCTGCTGAGTGATACGATACACCTACAATGGAGCTATGTGGTCAGTTTTGTAAGGTATAAGAAATTCAGGAAGTTATACATTAAGTTATAAGTGACATTTTAAAATCCATTGCTTCATGGAAACAAAATAAGGGTTCTATATATTAATATCACCTATATCACTATTAGGTAAAGAATTATTTACCAGCCTCAGAAGGATGGAAGGCTGAGCTTTGCGCACGAGCTCAAGCACCGTCTTGCACACGAAGCTCCATTCATGTGAATGGAGGGTGTGCCTGGATGCCGCTTGCACAAATGGAGCTGTGCGCATGCACCTGCCACTCACATAATCCTGCCTGCCCCGGGCTGGGCCAGGCCACCAAACTGAAAAGGTTTGGGACCACTGACGTACAGGATTGTCATTCTGCCTTTGAATCTCAACTAAAAAAAAAAAAAAAGAAATCATCTTGTGGGATCCAGATGATGGATCTTCTTGGTAGCTGCAACTTCTCTGTGGAATAATATGCACCTTGGTGTCCATACAGCTCCAGTCCTGTTGGGCTTCTATAACCCCATTAAAAACTGCTTCTTTCAATAGACCTTGGAGTAGAGTGGAATGATCAGATCCCTGATGGTAATTGTTGGGAAATATGCTTGTGTTAGGCTTACCCTCCATGATGTCTGCTGTAGTATATTCTTCTGCTGATTCTGGTTTTTGTTATTATCTTCTTGTGTAAGCTGCCTAGAGTCCCTTCCTGATTGAAGCATCGTATCAATTGTCAGGGAGGGAAAGGAAGGAAATCTTCAGAGCTTCAGAAAATAACTGCCTTAGCAAACATAACCAGATGCCCTTTGTCTTTCACCTATTTCAGTCTGGGCCAATGTTGAAACAAACATTTGAGCTGCATCTACCCCTTATTCTTAATGTTCAAGAAAGTTTCTGGGGGCACATTTGGGTTAGCGTTGGTCTTTGGTTTGTAGTATACCAGCTTTCCAATTTTTTAGTTAAAGAGAATTTATTAAAATGTAGATTATTAGGACAGTAAGACATCCAGGTACCATATTGAATGCTATGCAACCCTAGACTTTTTCCATTACAGAATTGTGCAATTAAAATCTGATGAAATCTCTCAGTTACATATTTAACAAAGCTGCTTCTGTGTTTTTTTCTCCCCCTTTTCAGCATTATTTACCAGTGAGCTGCTAAGGCAAGAACAGGCCAAGCTTAATGAAGCAAGAAAAATTTCTGTAGTAAATGTGAATCCCACCAACATCCGTCCTCATAGTGATACCCCAGAGATCCGAAAGTACAAGAAACGCTTCAATTCAGAAATCCTGTGTGCTGCTTTATGGGGTATACATTTCATTATTCATGTAAATATTAGAAATGAAGTCTGCATGATTAAAAGAGAGGGAGAAGAAAAAATACTTATGTTCAGAAGATAATAGAATTTAGTGCAGTGTTTTTATTGCAGTTCTGACTGGATATGTGGAAATGAACATGCAAATGTTAAGTCGTTAAGTAGGCCATGACCATCTGTGTCCATCAAGCCTAAGCAGAGGCTGTTTTTATGGTTTTACTGGTATTGCAGTTGGAATATTTGCAGACCATATATTTAATATAATTTACATTAAAGTAGAATTTCCTAAAATTGGCAAGAGCTGCAATAATTATAATTCCTTGGCTTTGAGTAGAAAATGAAAATAGTTTACTACAGCGGTCCTAGCCTCTTTCTACGGCAATGATTGTATAAATATATGCCCCCTTAGAGATTTTAATGTGGAAATAATAGTCATCAAGTTAAGAAGAAAATATTAGAAAGAAAAGAGGATGAGGGGACGTTGGTGCTCTCTGAGCTTGGTTGTTTTCTTGCAGACGTTTCATTACTCAAACTGCACTGATGATGTTATCTAGTTTGGGTAATGAAATGTCCGCAAGAAAAAAACCAAGCTCAGAGAGCACCATGGACCCCTCATTTCAACCCTGAGCTATAAATATTCTCTATCAGAAGAGAGGATGGCAGCTTGAAGTAGTAAATTCAGTATGAGAGAATGTAGTTAGATGTAAGAGGAATTCAGACATTCTCTTCCTGAAGTAGCTGAGTTGTCTTTAGTTAGCAGGTTACAGCTTCTTGCTTAGCCTGCTATCAGCTTCTTGCTAAGCCTGCTATCAAGTTAGCCTGGCTCCTAGTCACTGAAGATCCCCATCTAGGGTAACAAATGTGCACATGCTGTAGCAACTTAGTTCAGTCAGCTCTTCGTATCCTCAAAGGGAAGATCTCTGTATGTATGCATTTTTTTCCCCTGGCGTAGTTTGCATATAGCAGGAGAACCTAAGAACCTCCATCCTACACACGCCCAGCCACACATATATACCTTTACCACACAGTTCATATGACAGTGCTTTTGTTTGACTTCTTTTGCTTATAACTTTCTTCTTTCCTTCTCAACTACATAATGGGTAGCATCCCATACGTTTCATCCTCCATGATTTTTATGGGAAAATCAGGAATCACTTCTTTCAACAACATCATTAGAACTCAAATTCTTTTGTGCTTTCCAAATAAAACTCAGGTCCATTCAGGAAGTGCATCTAGAAGGTGAAAATGTTAGATTTCAAGCGTATAAAAATCCATGAATGATGAATAAAATGATGAATAAAATTAAAGTAATTACTAGAGTGACTAAGCCTGTGGCCATATATCTTGATCATTTAGCCATTGAACAGTGGTGTCAATGGCATCAAAACTGAATTAAAGGCACACATACAATCAATGAATCAAAGGATTCCTAACTCAAGGAAGGGAAGCTGCATGTCTTGCCCTTCAGATATTCTTATATGACTTTCATTCTTGATCATAGGCCAGATTGACTGAAATCAAGGAGGACTGGAGGACTAAAGCTTTCCTAATTTCTCTCCCTAAGCAATTGAAGTATATAGCCAATAGTGAGACCCTCGGTTCAAATGAATAAGATGCCCCTGCTTAAAATGGAAACAGATATTTCTGATTGTACTATTTTTTTAATACCATTCATATAAAACTCCGGATTGCAAAAACAGTCTTGAAGAGACGCTTTTCCCCCATTTTGCCTCATGGGATGATGAGCTGTTCCATTATAAGGTCATGCATTTTATAAAAACAATAAAAAATGTTTCCTAAATATTACTTTCATCCTTATTAAAAAAAATTGATTTGCTAGTTAACTGCAGTGTTGCAGCTGTACTTTGATCCCCTTATTTTGTCATTGTTGACCCCAATTTTTGTTTCATCTCCTTCTTTCCCATATGTAGGTGTAAACTTGCTGGTGGGAACCGAGAATGGTCTTATGCTGTTGGATCGGAGTGGACAAGGAAAAGTGTACAATCTGATCAATAGGAGACGGTTCCAACAAATGGATGTGTTAGAAGGCCTCAACGTCCTAGTAACTATCTCAGGTATAATCGCAAGACCACATCATGTTTCCATTATGCTCCTGGTCAGGGGTGACATTCAAATTTTTCTCCTACCGGTTCTGTGAGCGTGGCTTGGTGGGCGTCATGTGACTCACAGCAAGATGGGGCGGCACCACCCCACCAAGCCACGCCCACAGAACCGACAGAAAAGTTCGGCCAAGTCTTCTAGCGTTCAACCTGGCTGCTTCTCGCCTCCTCCTCATGTTTGCTCTGTGTGTATGAGCCCAAGAAGGAGGAGAGAAGGAGTGAGTGGGAGGGGCGGGGAGGGGCAAGTCAGTAGTGCAATTTACCGGTTCTCCGAACTGCGCATAATCACTGCCACCGGTTCTATAGAACCTGTCCGAACCTGCTGAATTTCACCCCTGCTCCCGGTGTCTTCCAAGCTTGTAATTCCATCTGTAGTGAAAGCCAAGGTATATTTTGCAGGTTTCGATTAAAGAAGCCAGTAAGATTGGAACTGGATCATTTTGTGTTAGCGATGACTAGCATAAGTTTAGACTCTAATTGCCCTTTCATTCAAACAAGAACAGGAGATCAGTTTCACCACAACCATCTTATGTAGCCTTCAGTCTGTTCCATGCCCAGAAGATGAATTGGAATATTAAACCATTGTCAAATGGAACAGTAGATGTACAGTGTCCCATAAGCTACAGAAACAAACAAATAGTCGATTTTTTTTATTTCGTTAAGAAGAAAACAGGCAAGATATATTCACGCCGTGTGTTAAATCACTGCAGCTGGCTCACATTAATGCATGAAAACCATCTCATTTATGTTCAAAAAATAGCATATGCTGACACACAGATGTGTGACATCCTTGGATCAGTTCAGAGGGACCTGAAATCAAATTGATCTGCTGATTTAGAAGATTCAGTTTGGTCAAATCACCTTCTAACTCTAAGGCGTCACTCTAGTGGATAGCTTGGCCTCAGCACTCACCCAGATCAGATTGTCTCTTTTCTAAGCTCTCTCCAGAGAGATTGAAAGATTCTGCTCCCAATATGTCTTGTTTCTTTTATCAGGTTTTCACCCTTCTGGGTTGCCAAGATGGGATCATAGAGTATTCTAGTAAAGGAGATCTTAGACTACTAACCCATTTGGCCTTTGTGTATTTCACTGAAAATTCTCCTTGCTCCCTCTCTTGCTAACTAAGTAGTCATAAAAATGATTATATATTCATAATCACAAAGCAATATATAATCTTCTGTAATTTCTGTTCACTAAAACAGCAATAGGCAAATGGTGCTATCAGGATCCATGGCCATTGACCATGTTAGCTGGATCAGAAGAGTGGGGGTTTTAAAAAAAATATAATTTGTATTAAGAATTCTGATTACAATATAAAAACTAATATAAACTAAATGTAAAGAGAAGAGGAAATATAGTTCTTCACTAATGTTGATATAGTTTTCACTAAATTCTGGCTCCATTCTTCAAAGATCTTTAGTATTTCTGATGTAATTTTTTTTAATCTTTGCAATTCTGTATGTCCAATTTTAACTGAAATCAAGAACAGGCTTCTATTTTTTTCCTTCTGTTTAGATTCTTTAGTCCCCTCTTGTGTCTGGTTTCTAAAATTATAAAGTAACTTATCTTTGTTATGACTTACAATAGTCAGGATAACCAAAATTAATCTATTTCCAAGGATAAGCTATTTATTTTTATAATTAACTCCAAAATCCTACAGTGACAATCAGTATTTCAAATTTATCTGGACCCTTAATCCATTTTATAACTTTCTTAGATCAATATTATGTTTAGCTTTTTCTGTTTATTTCAAATTCTTTAAGTTCTTAAGCTTATAATTAATTTTCTATTTGTTCAGAGTTGAAGATAAACTGGCCCAATGAAGGTTTTTCAAACTTGTCATTCCAAAGATCACTAATAGATTTAAGATGGTTAATAGGCAATTTCCAAAAGTAAAGAGAAAGTGAGGTTAGTGTCTTTTCAAAGGCTCCACATGGTTGCAAGCAAGAGGACTAATCCCTTTGGCCGTCAGTGCTCACACTCATGGAAAACAATTGTCCTCCTCTGATTCAGGGGTGAAATGCTCCTGATTCGCTCTTACCTGTCAGTCGTCATAGAGCCGGCCGCCAAGGTAGTGCGAGGCACCGCCCACCTGCTCGGACGCTGCCATTTGAGTTCTTTTACCGTGCGAATGCACAGAACACTTTGCGCATGAGCAGAGGGTAAAAGAACCCAAATGGCGGCATCCGGGCGACGGGCAGGTGGGCGGCGCCTCGCGCTACCTTGCCGACCGGCTCTACGGCGACCGACAGGTAAAAGCGAACCGGGAGCATTTCACCCCTGCTCTGATTGTATGTAAAGTAGCCATCTGGAATATGGCTTGAAGCTTAACACCTCAAAAATCAAGATCATGGCCGTCAGCATACAACCCATTAATTTACCACCAATAACTTTGGAAGGAATACCACTAGAAAAAGTTGAAAGGATCACATACCTCGGTTCTAATTTACATGAAAGCTGAAACATGACCACTGAAGTAAAAAACAAGGATAGAGAAAGCTCGAACAGCATTCTTCATCAGAAATGAGGAGGTAATAAGCTGCCTGGGAAAGCCAAGGGAAATAATCAAAACCATAAAAAAGCGAAAGTTAGAATATTTTGGACATGTGATGCGACACCCAGAAAAATATGGCATAGTTCACTTAATCCTCCAAGGAAAGATTGAAGGCAAACGAGATCCAGGCAGAAGAAGAACATCATGGCTTCAAAATCTAAGGGACTGGTTTGGACAAAACTCAACAGCATTTTTTTGTGCAGCTGTTGATAAAAATAGGATCGCCAGCATGATCGCCAACGTTCTTCTTCTTGTCCAGATATGGCACAAGAAGAAGAAGAATCTCCCATCCTCTGTTTAACTGGAGAGATTCTAAGGAACTTGTCATCCCCATCAGTTCCTTGGTCTTTGCCATGATCGTCAGCTCCACTTTCACAGACATCTTCAGTTTGCCATATCTCTCCTGGAGGACCTCACCATACCTTCCCCAGAAATCCCTGGATCAGAAGCATGTTGATGTGTTTAATAACTGGAGGGCATCAGTTTGGCTGTGTCTGTAGTAGAAAAGCCAGCAGGGACAATGCTTAATACATGGTGATAAAATATTTTAGTATTCAGGAAGACTAGCACAAGCATATTGTAATATTTCAAAAGACTTTGTCCACTTGCGTGATATAGATAGAGAATAGAAAATAAATACAGAATGAAATAAGCACCCCTCATGTTGCAAATGTGTACTGTGGCTTTAAAAAACAACAGTTAATATCCCCCAAATTAACTTGCTTGAACAGAATAATGAAACAGGAAAAAGCAAATGAATTAAACATATTGTCTATAGTTGGTGGAATCTATCTATCTATCTATCTATCTATCTATCTATCTATCTATCTATCTATCTATCTATCTATCTATGGTAGAAAAAATGAGCTACATGTCTCAACAGGAAAGAAGAATAAGCTTCGAGTTTACTACCTTTCATGGTTAAGAAACAGAATATTGCACAATGATCCAGAGGTAGAAAAGAAACAGGGCTGGATCACTGTAGGTGATTTGGAAGGCTGCATCCATTATAAAGTTGGTAAGTATAAATCAATTACACAAGTACTGGTGGAAGCTCTCTTGCGTGCCGAGCAAGTAAACTCATAAAATCAGTATTCCTACCACATAAGACCCATGCAAGTCCTATGTAGCAAACTATGTTCTTGGGGCATTGATAACAATCCCTAAATCTTCCATAGAAGCCTTGATGTGGCTAATCCAGCAATTGCAGAAATAGTTTTCTGAAACAAGATGGATGGTGATGTACTACACATCATAAATTATCCTCTACCTGATTCACAGGACCTATTATTACGGGGGTTGAACATGCATAGATTGGACTTGTTATGGATTGGTTTGTGTTCCAGTGTCGTTTTCAATCCATATATGTAAAACTGGACCATAAGTGAAATAGGCAGGCATGGTCTTAATTTACCAATTTCCCCCCCAAAAATAATCAACAAATGGATCTCTTTGTTCTTGTGAAGTAATTGAAAGCATTGCACTAGATCCACATTGGGGGGGGGGTTGGAGCGGGGGGAAACTAGTTGATTTCAGTAGACTTACGGTACTTTGCTTTGGCGAAATCTACTGAAGTTACTATTTTAAATCAATTACTTTCATTATTATAAACAGTATATTCTGTTCACCATGTTCTAACCTTAAATCATATATTACTTACTGAAGGAATGTAGGCAGTCCTCTATTTATGAACAGGTTATGTTCCAAGAAGCTGATTGTAAGTCCATTTTGTTTGTAAATCCAACTAAATATAAAAACATGCACAGTACAGTTCATACCTTAGATAATTGTCAGGTATGCCTTAATACCTAATGGCAATGGATGACCGAATGGGGTAGAATTCAAAATGGCGTACATTCAGCCTCCCTATGTGCGAGATATGTATGCGGCACACCATAAATTAACCCCTTCCTATATTTTCCCACTTTCCGGGACCTTCTAGATTAGGGTTGTCAACAGGTTTGTTCGTATTGGTGAAAGTAATTCAAAAGTTTATAAGAAGAGGACTGTCTGTATTAAAGATAGCGTCACATGTGAAATTACTTTTCTCAACTTAAATCCAGTTTTCTTCCGGATACCACAAGCCTTTCTTCAAACGCCTGCATTTGTATTAATTGGAGTTCTCTAATTACGATAAAGGCTCAAAACATGTTGCCACCTTTAATTTGCTTAAGATATGGCAACCATATGAGTGACAAATAGACAAGAAAATTAAAATGGTTGCCTTTATGTGTAAAGGGAAATATCCAGGCTTATAAAGAAGCCTGATTCTGATTCTCTGTGCTTTTTTTTTTTTTTAGAAAGAAAATGATTCAATTTTGTATTTCAGTTTATGTAAATAGGATGTTTAAAAATTTTAGTTTTATTTCAATTTTAGTGAAATATGAGAGAATCAAGTTCTTGGTGATTGCCTTAAAGAATGCTGTAGAGATATATGCTTGGGCTCCCAAACCTTATCACAAGTTTATGGCATTTAAGGTATGTTTTGTGTTTTGTGTTATCAAAAAATACCACTACTCATACATTTATTAATGTTTTTTGCGGATAAAAATATCTGTCATTCATTACTGGTATTTAGCTACCTATAGCAAATAATGACTTCAACTCATGCCCTTGGCAAAAAAATTAATACATCATTAGAGCTGCTTTTCTTACTCACTGAAGTTCTTAGCAACCAAATCTGACTATTAAATTGCTAGCTGTGCTGTGACTGGATGCCATGTTTGATGGGGCTGCATATATATCTAAATGTCTGTAAGATTCAACACTGCAGTAATGTCCTGGATTTTACAAAGATCGCAGTCCGCGTAGTTAGCCAATGGATTTAACATTTAAGTGATAGCTCCTTCCATCTTAGGACAAGAGGTAGGACAGTGACCCAAGCTACTCTCTACCACAATCTGTGTACATCCCAAAGAGGCCTAATGAGTATTTGGAACAATTTGATAAAATTGAACCGTTTTTTTTCTAGGTTGTTTACCCGTTTTTGTAACAATTTTGTTCTTCACTAAGGAATTTAAAAGCAAATAAATAATGAAAGTGTACAGCCTAGTTCCGTGATGGTGAACCTATGGCACGTGTGCCACAAGTGGCACGCGGAGCCATATCGGTGGGCATGCAAGCTCAGGTCCGGCGCGCGCCAGCTGATTTTCGGGCCTTCTGGGCCCATTGGGAGTTTTGCTCTCCCCAAGCTCCAGAGCCTTTCTAGGAGCCTGGGGAGAGCAAAAAAATGGGACTTCCGGTCCAACCGGAAGTCGGCAAACGGAATGTTTCCGGCCTCCAGAGGACCGCGGAGGGGGGGAAAGCCATTTTCGCCCTCCCCAGGCTCCTAGAAAGGCTCTGAAGCCTGGGGAGAGCAAAAAAATAGGACTTCCGGTCCAACCGGAAGTTGGCAAACGGAATGTTTCCGGCCTCCAGAGGACCTCGGGGGGGGGCGTTTTCGCCCTCCCCGGGCTCCTAGAAAGGCTCTGAAGCCTGGTGAGAGTGAAAAACGGGCGTGCCATCGCGTGCTGGGAGCAGGGGGGGGTCACGTGCATGTGCGCATGGAATTATGGGTGTGGGCACGTGCGCGTGTGACACCTCCCCCGCGCTCCCCCCTTTTGGCACGCAAACCCAAAAAGGTTCGCCATCACTGGCCTAGTTAGTCCAAGATCTGAATGTGATGGGTTTGAAATGCTCGTTTGAAAGAAGAAGTAACGATGCAACTCTCAAGATCTTCTGCACCTTGGATTAAATCAGAACCCAAAAGGGATTCCTATTTAGCTCTAGATATCCCTTTAATCCTAAAATCCTCTTTCTGTTCAGTTTTTAAGTGTAACAAAAGCTATAGAATTGTTGCAGCAGGGATGGGGGAAGAATGCAAGTTTCTTCTCCAGCCTATCTATCAGAACATAATAAATAAATCACCCTGGTGGCCCTTGGAAACTACAGTTTTCTTAATGGGTTTAAGAAATTCTTGTTCATGCAATGTGTGGAATGGGCTCACTCTCAAAAAATCCTTAAAAAATAAAAGGGAAAATTCCCGTGAAACTTTCCTATGGAACTTTAGACCTTCTAGATCTAGAACTTTAGATCAATATATTTTTAAAAGCTTAATTTTGTCTAAATCTGCAGAGACTGTAAACTAGTAGACATAGAGGAGCACATTTTTATAAGGAGAATGTCAGACTGTTACTTTGTTGCCACTGAATCCTAATTATTTGTTGCTACTGAATCCTAATTATTAGGATATTTATTTACTTATTTTGATTCTCACCCAAAAAAAATTCATTGAGGGGATTTTAAAAGTCTTTTGCAGATCTTCAGCACAAACCGTTGCTTGTTGACCTCACAGTAGAAGAAGGACAGAGGTTGAAAGTCATCTTTGGGTCACATACTGGTTTTCATGTTATTGATGTAGATTCAGGCAATTCTTACGACATTTACATACCATCTCATGTAAGTCTGAGGCTGCTCTATGGTTACTTTTGTGAATGGGATGGGCAGGAAACCATAATAGTCTGATGCCATTTAGCTATAATTATTAACGATTGGATCTGTATCCTCTGGAAAGTCTTTGTTTCGGATTCTGTCATCAAAAGAAATAATTCAGCTGTAGAAACCTCTGGAGGGTCTTTATGATAGCTGTAGCTTTGGAATGTCCTGCTGCAGAAAACTCTTTGTACTATTTCCGTTTATTGCTATGTAATTTCTAACGTTGAATGCTGCTGTTCAATGCTGCTTCCATTTTTAAACTGAATTGGATATTTAATTTTGTTTTATTAGTTAAAGAATATTTTTGCCCACAAACGGCTATGAACATGTCTTTGCAAACTAGTAGAATAGCATATCAAATATAAAATGCAATTAAGCGGAACCACTTAAGCCAGAATATCCCTGCTCATATTAATGGATTTAAACATGAATATATATATCCAAGTATGTGTCTCAGATATTAAACAGAGCTTAATTTGAGCCTGAGCTGTAAGAAGCTTCCCGTTATTCCCAGAGCTCTTATACTTTGTCAGCCAAGTTTTGATAAATCTTCTGTCTTATGGGTAGACTATAGCATAACTCTGGCAAGTTTGTCAGAAGACATAGCCAATGTGCAGGCAGTAACTTTGGAAGCATATATAATATCACTGGGTTGATGATTGCTCTGCTTATTTTCCAAAGGAAAGTGACCTATACTAAAGCAAGTTGGCCCTTCTTACCCTAAAAATGTGACTTAATGCTGGTTTGGTGGGTGTTCTGTTCTATACACAGATTCAGGGCAACATTACACCTCATGCCATCGTCATCTTACCCAAGACGGATGGAATGGAAATGCTTGTGTGCTATGAGGACGAAGGGGTATACGTTAATACCTATGGACGCATAACAAAAGATGTGGTGCTCCAGTGGGGAGAAATGCCCACTTCAGTGGGTATGTCACTTCTTCTTCTTCTTCTTCTTCTTCTTCTTCTTCTTCTTCTTCTTCTTCTTCTTCTTCTTCTTCTTCTTCTTCTTCTTCTTCTTCTTCTTCTTCTTCTTCTTCTTCTTCTTCTTTTTAAAGATAAAGATGGCGTTGACATAGATTGATATATTTAGAGTGAGGTGAGCAAGAATTATGCTGTCGAATTGTGGTGTTGGACAAGACTCTTAAGAGTCCCTTGGACTGCAAGGAGATCAAATCAGTCAATCAATCCTGGCTGTCCTTTGGAAGGACAGATACTGAAGCTGAAGTTGAAATGCTTTGGCCACCAAATGAGAAAAGAGGACTCATAGGAAAAGACCCTGGTGTTGGGAAAGATTGAAAGCAAAAGGAGAAGGGGACGGCAGAGGATGAGATGGTTAAATAGGGTCTTCAATGTAGCAGGCATGAGTTTGGGCAGTGGAGGGCCTTGGGTACTATGGTCTATGGCAGGGGTCGGCAACCCACAGCTCCGGAGCCACATGCGGCTCTTTGGGCCCTCTGCTGTGGCTCCCTGTCCCATCACTGGCCCCGCCCCTCGCTGCTTTTAGTTCTTTTTTGGATATTTTTGGAAATCCGGGCTGAGGAACGATCGCCAGCCGCGGCGGAGGCATCCCTTCAGGCGAGCCTCCTCCTACCCCTCCTACCCTCGTGACCTTCTGGCTGGCTGTGGCTGAGCTGGGAGCGTGCGCAAGCGCGGGGAAACCCTCCTCAAGCAAGTGCCAAAGCGCAGGAAAGGCGCGCACAGGGCGGGCGACCGCTCACTTAGGGAGGGTCTCCCCGCATGTGTGCACCCTCCCGGCTCAGCCACAGCCGGCCAGGGCATCACGAGAGAGGGAGGAGGATGAGGAGGGTCGCCGGAGAGTGCAGGAGCGAAGCGCCCCTGTACCTGCCATCGCTGCACATAAGGCAGCCTTCGCTTCCTGCCGCTTTGGGCTGGAGTTCGCGCCCTCCGCACTCGGCCGAAGAGCTGCTGGGGGTGGGGGATGACATGTCAAGGCGATGGCCGGAGCATTAGTGCAGGAGAGAAGCTGCGTCCTGTTAAGTGCAGCGCCTTGAGCGCCTTTCTCCGCAAGGGGATCTCCTCAGCCCTGGCTTAACAAACATCGGGAGAACAGGAAGAGGAGCGGGAGGGAAGCTAGATTCCCAGTCCCCTTTCCTGCCTCCTCGCTAGGCACAAAAGCGTTACGAGGTTCTAGGTTGCGAGAGGAGAAGGAGGGGGGGAGAATGGTCGGCCGAAGGGAAGCCGCTGCTGGCGATCGTTCCTCTGCCAGCCTGGATTTCCAAAAAGAAGAAATAAAAGACATAGCGAAGCGCCCCAAAAAGAGCTTGCTGGCTTGGCCCAGCCGCGGCAGAGAGAGACGGGGGGGGAGGGGAGAGAGAGACAGAAGAGACACACACAGTGATACACAGAGAGGAGGAGATGGGGAGAGAGATATACAGAGGGAGAGAGAGACACTGTGTGTGTGTGTGTGTCTCGCTCTCTCTCGCTCCCTGCCTCTGTGCCTCTTCTCACTGTTGGAAAGCCCTGCCGCCCTGCCTGCTCTCTTTTGGGCTTTTTGCCAGCTGTTTTTTTTTTCTTCCTTTCCTTTTGGAAAGCCGGGCTGGTGGAGCAATGAGCACAACCTCCCCCTCTTTCTCCTCTCGTGCGCACCCTCCTGGCCCCACCACAGCCAGTCAGGGTGGAGGGGGAGGGATGCCTCCACCGCAGGTTGCGCTCATTGCTCCGCCAGCCCGGCTTTCCAAAAGGAAGAAAGAAAGAAAAACAGCTGGCGAAAAGCCCGAAAGAAAGCAGGCAGGACGGCAGGGCTTTCCGACAGTGAGAAGAGCCACAGAAGCAGGGAGCGAGAGAGAGCGACACACACACACACACACGCACACGCACACGCACACACACTCACAGACATAAAGAGACACAGAAAGAGAGGGGGGGAGAAAGAAAGAGAAAGAGACAGACAGACAGAGAAATGAGAGAGGGATGAGAGGGAGTTACCTATTTCCCATAGAAAACACAGAGCCACAAAACCTGGGTAGGCGTGGCTGGGGGGTGTCATGTGACTAGGTGGGAGTGAGTGACATTGAATTGGCCACGCCCACCCAGGTTTTGTGGCTCCAGGTGTTTTGTTTTCTCTGGTAAACGGGCCTAAGTGGCTTTTTGAGTGTTTAAGGTTGCCAACCCCTGGTCTATGGGGTAGTGAAGAGTCGGACATACCTGAGCAATTAAACAACAACAAAGCTAAAACTAGCTATTTTTCTGTATTTTAATGATGGAACCAGGATGTTGATTGATGTCTTGAACTTCGACCCTATGACATTTCCATTGTGAATAATAATACCTGCTAGGGAAGCTATTTTCCAGCTGTTTTTAATCAGAATATATTACTGAATGTTTATGGGTTGTCTGTTTGTTTTATGACAAGCCTATATTCACTCCAATCAAATAATGGGCTGGGGTGAGAAAGCTATTGAGATACGATCAGTGGAGACAGGACATTTGGATGGAGTATTTATGCACAAGCGTGCCCAGCGGTTAAAGTTTCTATGTGAAAGAAATGATAAGGTAAGTCTATTTTCAGGACTCTTAACTGCTTGAAGTGATTGTTCTCGAATCAGAGTGGATAGCCTCCAGCCCCCAAGTGTTCTAACTCATTAGTTCTACCGGATTATGGGAATTTTAGTTTAGAAACATATGTTCTGTACTAACATCTGGAGGAGCCAGAGGGTCCACCTCCTTCTCCCCAAAACTGCACACTTGTTTGTTCTGAACTTCACAATCTCCAGATGTGTAGATTTTCACATTTCGAATTCTCAGCAAAGAGCTGCTTGGTGGGGAATTTTATGTTCTGAGGATCTTACATCCCTTAAACGTTCTTTAAAATAGGCTGGTTTATCTGCTTCGTTATTTGGAAGGTATGCTGTAAAAATATATGAGCATCCCCTGCTTCCAAGTGTGAAGTCAATTCAGAGTCTAAAATTCTGTAATCTGTGTTTCAGTGTTGCTAAACAGACACATCTGAAAAGCTTATTTTGCTTAAAAAATAGCAGCAAAGCTTTTTTTCTTTTTAATAAAAAGAAATATATGAAACATCTAAGTACCACTCAACACAAAGAAATATTTCTTCCATGTATCGCAAAACATTCTGAAAACATGTCCTCATTCCATAAGAGGTCACATTTTTCACACAATGTGGACTTACAAATAATTTCCAAATTTGAAAAGTAAAACAAGAGTTTATTTTCACAGCATAAATGTATTTAAATCCTACTGATAGCTCTCACACCCAAAGTAAGCTTGGATAATCCCAGTCATTGAAAGAATCCAAAGGACTTCCGTTATTTTATCAGATTCTCTGTTCAAAAAAGTATTAACAAGAGGGGGAAGTTTCTTTTTGAAAAATAAACACCCCAAATCCCAGCCCTTCTAAAGAAAGCAAAAATCCTTGCAATCATCTTCTACTACCCCAAACCCAATTTACAAAACATCACTATTCAATAAAGTAATTAATATAACTATAGATTTTGCACTGATTTCCCTGATATCTATGTAGATTTTCAATCATCCAGGCCATGGTTGTCCCAAAGGTGTTTTTCCAAAAGGCAACTAGACTTTCTTGGGTTTTTTTTCCTTGAAAACATTTCGCTTCTCATCCAAGAAGCTTCTTCAGTTCTGAGTGAATGGTAGGGAATAGAAGGATTTATGTTATTTGCAGTCATCTGATAATTCGCACTGGTATAATCAGCTTGGTGCCCTCTATCACATATTGTGTGGGAATTCTGGGAGTGTGGTCCAAAGACACGGAGAATGGTTTTAAAAACGTATTCTGAGTTTTTAAAGATAAAAATAGCAGACATAGTTGTTTAAACGAATGATCAAATGGAGAAACTAAACAGACATGTTTAATTAAGTCTCTGAGTCCTTCTGATTAAATACAGTATATGTGTGGGAGGGAGGAAGAGATGTTTTTTTTTCCCATTTATATTTAATCAGAATGCTTTCTTTCCAAACAGGTATTTTTTGCATCGGTAAGATCAGGGGGAAGTAGCCAAGTATTTTTCATGACCCTGAACAGAAATTGCATGATGAACTGGTAATGAAAGGGCACTTGGTGCTTATTTTGATGCCAAGATGTATTAAATTTTGAAGGACATCTGAATTTGCAGAGTTACACTGTCAAAGCAAGCGAAGAAGAAGATATTGTGGATCCTGTAGCTTTCTTGGGTGATCACAGTCTGCTCATGCAGCCACATTCTGAAAACATAACACACTTTTCCCATAGTGATTTCAGAATGCAGATTTCGTCTCCAAGAATGCAACACTGTTTGAGCAGGGAAGGACCAACGCTGAAGAGGTTTAGCTGAACAAATCTCTCCGAGGTGTTCAAACTAAGCTGTGATAGAATCGGCTCTAGGGTTTTTAAAAATAATAATTATTATTATTTTCCTTGATCCTGAGTTTGTATGAATAGAGACAGGTCTTAAAATTAAAACAGAATATCTGTTTTAATAATGTCTGCCTATTAGCACCGATTATATAGTATGATGTAAGGCAGATTCCCCTGACCTGCTGTCTTTTAGGTGTGGTGGACTAGAGCTCCCATGATCATGGCTAGCAAGCCAAATGGGTATGTTGGTTTGGAATGATGGGAGTTGTAATCAAACACATCTGTGGAGGTTAGGCTGAGAACTGCTGTTATAAAGTTATCACTTAAAACTGATGCAAGAGAGCACAATAAATGTACCATTTTTAAGCTTTGTGTGAGAGGCCCTAACCATAGAGTGGCCACGTTTTGTAAACTCTTTTTGCTTTTATGGACAATTGTGTGGGGATTATTTTGTTGTGGTGGTTTTTGTTTTGTTTTGTTTTGTTTTTTGCAAACAGGTCATGATATTTCAGATAAGAGTATAAATGAGATTTTTGTCCCATTCCTTTGGGAAATCTAAATGGCTAGACTCCTAGCTTTGGAGAATATAAGATGATCGTGATACAGTTAACTTTTTGTCAGTCTTTCAGTTCATACTACTTCTTCCCCAGCCTGGCCCATCTCCAGATGGGATGAGATGCCACCTCCCCAGATTCCCAGCCAGCAAGGTCACAAGCTAAATACATCTGGCTGATCAATGCTCTTCTTTATAGATCTTTGCATAATGGTGCTCATTGATTTTAAAAAAAAAAAAACAGCAGTGCCATTCTTGTTAGTCATTCCCACTGGTTGCCTTTCTCCAAGCTGTAACACCAAGGTACCTCTAAATGGGAAGCTAATTGAAATGTTGTAAGATTCCAAAGATTGGCTAAAGAATGCCCCTAGCAGCTTGATACATAAGGCATCTTAACTCGGATGTTTTGAATCCAAATCATACCTATTCTGTACAGTTGTACTTTACTTCGGGGGATAGGGGGCATGATTCCTTGTAGATACTGGTGTGTTTTATTTCTTCCACTAAAAATTACAAAGAGACGACATCATTCCGATATTTCCAAGATGGAAGTCCCAAATACAGATCAGTATTTTTTAATCTGATGGTGTCCTATTCTCAATATGGAAAATCTTAATAAAATATTCATCTCTCGATACGAAGACGTGCAGGAGAAGGAGGGCGGATTAAAGGAGGGTTTCATTGATCAGTTATCTGACATTTAGATTTCATCTTTCTGCCCTTCCTCCATGTACCCATCTGTATAAGGACCAACAAATGTGCAGACGGATGTATGTTTTTAGTTTGAATTTATCTCTGTCTTTATATGCTTTGTTCAAATTATTTGTATTTTTAAATTAGTTATTTCCACTATCTCCAAGCCTGGATTCTCCCCCTGGTTTCTGGATATAACATAATTGGATCTGTTTTGCTATTTTTAACCTACCTCATTTTATTTTTTTATTTCAGTTCTCTTTTCCTTATTAGCTCCCATAGATACTCGGAGAGTTTAACTGGCCAGTCCAAGGAATAGCTGTGTATTCTGCAGAGGCCAGGTTTTTGAGAAGTGGAAAATTAACATCAAACTCTCCATTTCCATTCCTCCCTCCCCTTTCAACCATTCCATAACTTCAGAATTTTGATCATATATGCCAGTCGATGCTACTGTAGTCACAATGCATTGGTCCGTGAGAGCAGTTGGCCATAAACACACAACCATGCAAAGTCATCTGTCAGAGAGGCTACCCAAAATTGCTGGAAGCCAGGAGCTCAGAATGTATTGCTATCATTGTGCATACATGAAGTTATGAGTTACAAGCTCAGTTAGTCTATGTTACTCTTGAAAGTCATCAGAAGTCACCGACTTCTGGGAAGCAGGCTTTCTGGATAGGCATATGCAGCTGGATGGGAGAAATTCCATCAGAAATAAGCTCATGTTTGTCATCCACATTCAACTCTATCTCACTATCTGGCCTAGAGAGATGATGGTGATAGCAGTGCTGGCTATATGTACAACCAGATGAACCTTTCAGGTTAAGCATGCTCTGTCATTAATATTCAACATAATTGGTGCTTCCAAACTTTCTGTAGAGTGTGTTGCTGGGCACCTTTCAACTTCATACTGTTTGGTGGCTTTTCTGTAATAAAACATGGTGGGAGGAATTGATGATCATCTATGTCAGAAGATCTATGTCAGAGGATCTTGTTTCTTCCCCCTTTAAAAGGGGGCTAATATACTGAGTCATAAAGTTCGGACTCCAACATTGACACATTGTCTCCGAGATGGACATTCAAATCCGCTCTGCATGTATTCTGAGCATCAAAGTTGCACTCGGTCCATTTTTGGCTGAGCTCACAAAGGGATTAATTAGGATTCTTTCATTACGTTATTTAGTTAGGATTTTGCAAGCCTAACATTAATCCAACTTCTACAGATCAAATGATTAATTTATAGTCAATTATTACAATCAGAAAATGTCGTAACCTAATCTATAAAAGAGAGACAGTTTGATGTAGCGGCTCTTGGGCTAGAAACCAGGAGACCATGAGTTCTAGTCCTGCCTTAGTACAAAGCCAGCTGGGTCACCTTGGGCCAGTCACACAGTCTCAGCCCTTGTAAGGAAGCAATGGCAAACCACTTGTGAAATCTTGCCAAGAAAACTGCAGGGACTTACCGAGGCAGTCACCAGGAGACTGACTCAAAATTGAGTCATCCTAAAACATCTCAAATTGAGCTCAACTTCTAGTTACTTCATGGACACATCCATCTAGATTTCTTGACGTTACTTGCTCATGTCTTCTATAGTCTTGGACTTTCCTGGCTTCCATCTACATATAAAATCTGTACTGATTTTTGTGATCAGCCAAGGTCAGCTAATGAAATATGCAAGTAATTTTAACAATAGATGTTTATCTCTACGTATTGCTACCCAGCCTCAAGTACTCTCCAGTACTCGGCCTCTTTGCTATTGCCTCAAAAAATGATTTTAATGGAATGATGCATACTTTTTAAAAAATGAAGTTCTCCACTTGAAGGAGAATATGGAAAATAATAAAATTAGATGCTGGAGAGACCTGTAAGAACTTGTCTCAAAGATAGAAAACAAATACAATCAAGCAAATATGTGGCTGCTGAGTGACATTCAGTATGTCTGAATCTATGAACGTTTTCTTCCAATGGAAGATACAAGCAAGGCACTTCTGTTAATATAAAGATTTGCCAACCCTTTACCTTCCATTGTCATTGACCTAATTTTTTAATATAGAGCTCAAAATTGGTGCTGAAAAAGGGAGGGCTCACCACATACCAACCACCAGCACTTTTATATCTTCAGTGCTTTTTGTGTTGGCACCCAATGGAACTCTTTTGAAAACCTAAGATAGAGGTTTCCATAAGTTTGCTCAGCATCGTGCCAATTAATGTATGGCATTCCACACAAGGTATTTGTGATACTCCAGAACCATCTCTGGACCTATCCAGTCTCATGACCTCAGGTATCTTAAGAACCAAGTTGATGTTTTGCTGGTTCAGCTGCAATATCTCCACATTGCATCAAAAACTGTTCATTGGTGTTCCAGTATTGGGGATAACTCTGGATTAATTTCGTGTCCCACCTTCTTCCTTTCCCAGCCCCCAGATGTTCAGCAGAAATACCATTCTCTGTGTGTTTTAAGGTTAATGAAATGAACATGATTATGAGTCAGCTTCAAAACTCTTGTGGGGTGGGAGCATGGGACTAGAGAGCAGAAACAACAGGCAAGCAGCAATGCCATCAGTACTGTAATAATGAACAATTGTTCGAATAAAGAGTCACCAACGTTTAGGAACGTTGTCACTTAAGCAAAAGAAGTTATTGAAAACTTTAGCAGCATTTTGCATCTGACTAGGCAAGTACAACGAATTGCCCCTACAACCGACCTGGTGTTCTCCTCCAATTGTAATTCCAAAAATTGCTGGTTTCAATTCAATGATGTATGAGAATTCTGGGACCAACCCATTTGGAGGGTACCTGATTGAGGAAGACTTAATCCGTGTTTACCATTTGCCATTCTTAGTAGCTGAAATTGAATGTTTCAGAAAGTGATCTGAGCTATCTAGTGTTCATTGCAGTCCAAGCTAGACAGCTTGAGGCCTAAGGTCCATTTTTGCAACACTTATCCACCCATCCATATAACCTTATCAGAGTACTCTTAAAGACATACCCCTCTTCCCCCCCCCCCAATTTATTATACCATTACTCTTCCAAATTATGCCAAACATAGACCAAAATTACTTGGCTGGATCTGTTTTTTAAATGACAAGAATCTCAATTGGAGTTCCCTATTCACACACCCCATGCCCCAGTGCTCCTTGTGTTTCTTCCTTGCTGCTAAAATTAGAAGGTCCCACAAAGAAAACAACTCTATGTTCCATACATCAAATTGAGCAATAACATTTCCAACTCAGTTAAGTCTACAAGTGTAACTTCTGGGGACTGGTTTGAGTAAGAGCAAGTTTCATAACAACTGCCACCAGCTCTTTTATGTCTTTGCTGTGGTTACCTTTTAAACCAGAAGCTTCTTATTAAATTATGTTGAAAACATGAGTGAGTTGTTTGTGTTTTTGTTTTTTCATTCACAAAACAAAAAAGCTTCAAGCATTGGGTTTAAATAATCAAAGCACAAAGGATGAGGCCCAAATTATCATACTATTTATTTATTTATTTATTTAATTTTTTTAGGGTATGACACATCATACATGGACAAGCAATAGAAATTAACATTTCTACTAAATTAGTAGAACCCAATAAAATATAAATGTTAAAAAGATCTATGTTCAAATATCAATGTCTAGGCCTGTGATGGCGAACCTATGACACGCACGCCACAGGTGGCACGCGGAGCCATATCTGAGGGCATGCGTGGCGTTGCCCTATGTCAGCTCCAGTGCGCATGCACGCGCTGGCCAGCTGATTTTCGGCCTTGGGAAAGGCCGTTTTTGTCTTTAGGAGGCTTCCCTGAAGCCTCCGGAGTGCAAAAAATGGCCCAACGGGCAAACCGGAAGTTTGGAAAAATGTACTTCCGGTTTACCCGTTGGGCCGTTTTTCGCATTCCGGAGGCTTCAGGGAAGCCTGAGGGTGAAAAACGGGGGTGGTGGTGCATGCGCGGGCATGCGTGCATGCGCAGTGTGGCTGTGTGGGGGGGGGGGTTGTGCACTCCCATTTTTGGCATGCAAGAAGAAAAAGGTTCCCCATCACTGGTCTAGGCTATCTAACCATTGGAGTGCAGCTCTGTTGTTGTTTTAAATCAGATACTGGACTGTAAGCCCTCAGCTTACAGCCAGTTACGATGTGATTTACAGTTTGACCTGGGACCCTGCAGTGACACTGAGGGGAGGATACTATGCCCCATTTATACAGAGTCCCAGCAGACACCATGTGAGGTGCGAATCCTATTCAGGATTGTCCATTGCTGATGTGATAGTTCAAAGCCTGTCACCTTTTTTGTGGGGTCATTTATATGTCTTCCTATAACTGAGCGTTCAGCGACCCATTTGGATTATCATACTTTGGATACATTATATAAAAGCCCACCTCTCTGGAGAAAGCTCTAAAAGGAGAGGACAACCCAGGAGCAAGATGGATGCACTCGATTACAACAGCAATGGGTGCACTGTTAGGAGACCTGAAGAACCAAGTTGTGAATAGATGCTGCTGGAGAGTATCTGTCTTATTTGGTTGCTAAAAACTGACACTTGACTTGCTGCCCATAATCAGTTTTTAAATAAGAGAATGAGAAGTTTGGAATTGGCAATCATTAAAAACCACCGCAAGAAGGTTTAGGATAAAACGGGAGCTAAAATACGTTTTCAGCTCCTAATTCAGCCTTCTGCAATTTAGTAGACTTCAGATTCCATTGAAGATTCAATCTTATTCCTCCACATGTATTGGACTTCAATATTTACCGACATATTTTTTTGCTTTCTGGAGATTAGAAGAGCTGAATGGAGGGCGACAGTTTGAAGATCACCTTAAGTTTATCTAGAAATGAAAAAGCAGTCAAAAGCTCCCAAAGCTTTTGTCTAGTCAGAGGTGGTACTCAGCCGGTTTGGACTGGTTCGGCCGAACCGGTAGCGGAAATCGCGGGTGGGCCTGCCCCGGCTCTATGCTGTTCTATTTAGGCACATTTTGAAGCGTGCATGTGTGCAAGTCGTGCACGCTAGCAAAGCACGTGTGGAACGCTGCGTGCATGCGTGGAGGTGCTGCATGCGAGTGTGCGCACATCCAGGAACACATTGCATTGAGATCTAAAGTAGAAATGGGCCAAGAGTTCTTAACTGGGTGATCTCTGGCTGAACTGCATAACAATCTTGCAAGCTGGGAGGGGGAAATTTTAAGTCTGTAATCAAACTTGATTTTTTATATGGTTCTCCTGGATGGGGAGATGATGTACTTAAAGGCTGGGAGAGTAGCTGAAATAAACTAAGTGTGTTTCCTAGAATTTCCTTTATAATCTTGAGTTAAAATAGGCAGGGCAATGTGGCACAGAGTTCCCTAAATACCAAAAGTTAGAAAAATATTTTCCCCCCCATGAAAGTAATAGTATTCCTAGCAATTTTAGTACTAAAGCGAACACATCCTTGGTATACAGGTAGACCTGGAATTAACAACCATTTGTTTAGTGACTGAAGTTACAATGGCACTGAAAAAAAGTGGCTTGTGACGGTTTTTCATACAACCATTGCAGCATCCCCATGTTCACATGATCAGAATTTGGTCACTTGGCAACTGGCATGTATTTATGACAATTGCAGTCTCCCAGGGTCATGTGATCACCTTTTGCGACCTTACAAGCAGTCAATGGGGAAGTCAGATTCACTTAACAATCATGTTCCTAACAACTGCAGCGATTCATTTAACAACTATGGCTAGAAAGGTTGTAAAATGGGGCAAAACTCACTCAACTGTCTTGCTTAGCAATGGAAAGTTCAGACTCAATTGTGGTCGTAGGTCAAGGACTACCTGTATTGAAGTACTGTACTTTTATCCTTGGATTACTTGCCATTATACCTAAATTGCACTTTTACCAGTGAATTCAGGTGGAAATTGCAGTAGAAATGGGAGTGAAACAAAAGAATGCATTGGGACCCTGAAGCAAATTACAAACACAAGCATACATAGAATGAGTGAACACAAAAAGACATGCTCTTGTGCGAAGAAATATCCTTCTGGTTCCATTCCAAGCTGGGAGAAAGGCACTGGAGCAGGGGTGGGTTCCACTTACCTTCCCCACTGGTTCGCATCACGATATTCCCTCACGTAATTTGGCTTCCGCACATGCTCAGTAGCTGCAATCAGCCCGAAACACAGCTGAGGAGCTGATCAGCTGTGCTTCGGGCAAAGGAATAAAGGGCAGTATAAACCCAGGGGTGGGTGGGAGGGCCCTTTTTCAAGCGGCAGAACAGGAAAAACCTTCCAAACAATAAAAAATTCACTAAAAATTCCCCAAAAAAGATGGAGGCGCCCATGGACCGGCACCGACCGAACTGGATCCATGACGTCACCAGCGGGTCGCTAACGGTTTGGGCAATCCAGTCCGAACCGAGAGGAACCCACCCCTGAGAGGGGGGCTATGTGGGTCCAGCTAACCTTGTAGGCTGTCTGTGTCCCAGGCTTGGTTGAATCTTGCTGGGTGATGATGTAATGAATGGGGTGATGCAATGTGTTCTTAAAGGGTGTTGGGTAATTCCTATTATGGCTTAAATGTATTCTTCCTGTGTTGGCTCTTGGGGGAGGGTATTTGCTTATGAATAGAGTTATCTATCTCTTAAGTGCTGACATCTGCTGTGGGCTATTAAGGAAGGTGGGGGTTGCTTTCTGCTTTAAAAAACATGTTTCCCCATTTCTCATCCAAGGAAATATAATATTCTGCCTTTTTAATATTTCTCAAAATATTTCATTCTTCTAGGAGAGGGGTTGGTACTAACTTTCCACACTCTAATGCAGGGCTGTCAAACTCCCGGCCCACAGGCCGGATGTGTCACGCGCTGGCCACACCCGGTTTAGTGAAAGGGGGGAAAGTCCCAATACGTCACGTGACGCCGCCATGACGACGTGAGTTTGACACCCCTGCTCTAATGAAATCATGTTTGGTAGCCATAGTATATTGAGCATTAGTTAGAAAAGAGAAGCAGAAACTTTGGGAAGTGGAGTAGCTTGAGGGAGACCATGGTTGGTTGGCACTTGGAACAGCAATAATTTAAATGCACTACAAGACTGCTTTGCAAGTCCTTCTTGTGATGTATAAATGTGATTATTTGCTCTGTTTTTCAAGCTGACAATAAATGAAGTGACTTTTGACTGAGTATTGTCTGTTCCTAAGGCTCCTTGCAAAAAACATGAGCAATTGTAAATAAAGAGCAGATAACCAACAAATAGACCTTGCAAAAACAAATCTCCCTGGAGCAAATGAGACTTTGGACATTGGTTTTATATGATTTGCATAAGTACTTCATTTGGAAAATCTTAGTTTTGGGAAGGAAAGGTCATTGTCTTGTACTTTCTGAAGCTGATGCCATTTTCTGTAAATATCTCAGGGCAGGGATATAACAAATATCCAGGAACCTTTTCTTTGAAAAACCTGCTGAAATGAATAAAAAGCAAGTAATAATGGGAGGCACATTCTCCTAATCTTATACAGTAAACATGATGACTAAAGTCACTAATAAAATGGGGTAGGGCAGGGGTGTCAAACTCGATTTCATTGAGGGCCGCATCAGGGTTGTGTTTGACCTCGGGCGGGGGGAGGCTGGGGGGCGTGGCCAGGGGGACCATGGCTAGCTCGATGTCACTCGTGTTCATGGGCGCCTGTGGTGGCCCGAGCACTCTGCCAGTGAAAACGGGCTCCCGAGCTCTGTTTTTGGCTGCGACGGCTTCCTGCAAACCTCTGCCAGTGAAAACAGAGCTCGGGAGGGCTGTGGGTGGTCCTCCTGAGCTCCGTTTTCACTGGCAGAGGGTTGCAAGAGGCTGTCACAGCCTAAAACAGAGCTCGCAAGGGCCACGGGCGGCCCTTTTTTCGCTGGCAGAGGCACCACGGGCAGATCCTTTGCTGTTTCCAGGGCGGCCCTGCGGGCCAGATCTAAGCACCCCCACGGGCCAGATCCATCCCCCAGGCCTTGAGTTTGACACCTCTGGGCTAGAGACTGCTGTTTAGCAGCATTTTCAGGTAGTGAAGACATTTCACGCAAGTGGGTGGATATTCCTCCTTTCCCCCATAAATGTGAAAGGATTGTATTGCTGATTTTGATAGCTTCAAATGCACATTTTACCTTCCTGATGGAAATGGGGAAAACTGCAGATTTGATTTTCAGCTATTGGTTTCTGTTTTATTGGAGCGACCCGGGAGAGACTCTGAAGGACTCCAAACGAAGTTCAGGGCCCACTGTGGCCAATAGATTGCTCACCCCAGGCTACAGCAGTGCAATACGCAGGACATCTGTTGAAAGCAATCCAGCGTGGCAGGAAATAAAGTTTATAGGCTTTGTAAGTATTTTATTATGCCTCCCGCCAAACAATGTGGGCTAACAATCAAAAGTTATTGGCACTCCTCTTTAGCTACAGCTGAATACCTGGACTGAAATGCTCTTGAGAAGGACACTGCTGTTGTGCTGCTGTTGGTGCCTGAAACTAAGTTGAAAATCATTGGCTGGCTGAGTTCAAACTACAAGTAGTCCTCAACTTACGACCACAATTGAGCCCAAAATTTATTTTGCTAAGTGAGAAATGTGTGAAGTGAGTTTCCCCCCATTTTACGACTTTTCTTGCCACATCTGATAAGTGTTTCCCTGCAGTTGTTAAATTAGTACCACGGTTGTTAAGTGACTCTATTTCCCCCATTGACTTTGCTCATCAGAAGGTTGCAAAAGGCGGTCATATGACCCTGGGATACTGCAACTGTCATAAATGTGAGTCAGTTGTCAAGCGTCCGAATGTAAATCACGTGACCATTGGTATGCTGCAACAGTCATAACTCACTTTTTTCAGTGCCGTTGTAACTTCGTTCACTAAGTGAACTGTTGCAAGTCGAGGTCTACCTGTATTTGTGATCCCTTTTCAAGTCCCGATTGGTTTGGCATATCCTGATTTGGAAGAACATCTTCTCCTATGAACGTCTACCCAAGTGTGAAGCTTTGTGATTTTATGCATTTCTTCCCATTGGGGGTATCACCTTCTCAGTTGGGACCCTTGAAATTTAGAATTGCTACCTCTCTAAAGATCTGCCAAACAGTAGTGGGTTTCACTTACCTTCGCAACCAGTTCGGAACTGTGAACACACGCAAGTGCGCTTGCTTCGCTCGCACGCAGTGCTTCTGTGCATGTGCAGAACCTTCTGTGCATGCGCAGATCATCCATGATGATGTCCGGGTGGGTGGGCGGAGCCTCCCACCACCGCTGCTACCTGTTCGCCCGAACCGGGGCGAACCGGTAGCAACCCACCACTGCTGCCAAATGAAAACCTAGTTTCCCCAAGCTTTGGGTACAAACAGATAAAGCCTGATCTTTTTAATTGCATGCAGTGTTTTCTGAATGGCCTCCTTATTTTACTAATTGTATCCCACCAATCGAAGCCAAATTATAAATATTTTAATTTGATAGATTCATGGTTAAATTGACATGAATGCTATGTTACAGAATGTCAATGCCATCAAGGAAGGAACCCTGTCCTGGCACCTTATTCCACCAAAGGAAGGAACCGTGTCCTGGCACCTTATTTACTTGGAAAACAAGGATGCCAAAAGTGTGGTTCAAAAGGTGCCTATTTTGGTAGCTCCAATAGCCCACACAGAGCAGAGGTGGCCAATATTTTGATTCCTTTTCTGTATTTAGGAAGTTTGGGCAGCAGGTATAAAAGGCAGACTAGATCCTTCAAACCTTGCATTCATTCCACTCTTAAAGCTTACCTTGACCACAACTGGTTGGGAGTCTAGCATTTGTCATGCAGCGCCTGAGGGAAGCTGTGCATTTTTGCTTGAAAATCTATCTACTTTGGCACATGTATCAGAAGATATAAGGTATGGTTTTGTCATCTGCTCACTGCTGGAGGTGGCTGATGGGGGTAAGAAGACTTCATTCCTGTCCTGTCTGTCTCTTAGCTCTCTTAGTTTCGGTTTTAGTGCCGTTTTTAGTAATATTTTAATATGTGTAGTTTATAATATTTTAATTATTTGTTTACTTGTTTTATAACTTGTAAGCCGCCCAGAGTCATCTTGTAGGGGAGATGCATGGCATAAAAAATTAATAAACAAACAAACAAACAAATATATGCTGCAGGAAGCAAAAACTGACCATGGCAGTTTTCTTTAACTCCTTTAACTTTAAGTGGGGAATGTATAAATGCTACAAGGAAACACAGCTAATTTAAGCTTACTTTTTATCAGAAGAGAAGGCAGTGTATTACTGTATCATGCAGTCCAGTAATAAAAACTTGATTCCCCACCCAATGTTTTAATAGCATCTATATTGAGGGAAATCATTTAATCTGTCACTGACTCCTTCAATGACCATCTTACTGAAGTTTGCTTAGAACAGAATCAATACATCAGATTATAAAAATGTTTTTAAATCTCTCCATGAGGCTTGGGATTTTTGTAAGTCTTTAAAACAGTATTTCTTAACCTTAGCCATTTTAGGATGTGTGGACTTCAACTCCCAGAATTCTGGGAGTTGAAGTCCGCACATCTTTAAATGGCTAAGCTCAGAGGTGGGTTCCTCCCGGTTCGGACCGGTTTGGCCGAACCGGTAGCGACCCGCTGGTGATGTCACGATGATGTCACAGACCCGGTTTGGTCGGTGCCAGTCCGTGGGCGCCGCCATCTTTTTTTTTTTGAATTTTTTTTTCTTCTGCGCATGCGCCGAAGCCGAGTTTCTGGCTCGAGTTTCCGGCACTGCGCATGCATCGCCATCTTGTTTTTGGCTTTTTTTTGGGCATTGCACAGGCACATGCGTGCAAAGCGTGCACACGCCCACGAGGCGCGGCCACGTGGCGCAGGAGGAAGCGAACCGGCAGCGAGGTAAGTTAGAACCCACCCCTGGCTAAGCTTTAGAAACACTGCTCTAAAGTCAGGGTAGCTGGATGAGGTCAGGAGAAATCTGGTTTGAACTTCCATTCTTAACCTTTTTTCTGGGTCTGCCTGTCCCCTCCCTGCCCTGCCCCTCAGAATTGTGAGAATAAAATGGGCTGCAGGAAACCTACAAGGACCAAAAATCACAATAAATTTGATTTGGTTTGCATTACCTGAAACTCTTGGAGTTGGGGAGATAGGAATATCTGCTTTCAGAATGGGCAATCAATGCTCTTTTAAAATACCATTAATAGCCCCAGAAACCCCCCAAACAGCTGGTTGCATGTGGTTTTGATTCATATCCATTTCACAATGATAACAGGCCAGCTGTATTCAAATCACAGGAGGGGACATTGGGCTAAAACCTTTCTAGTAATGTCTTGCACAAAGCAGATAGTATTTCTAAAGCCTTATCTGGATGCGTGTCCTAGGATTCTTTGGTGTCATTTAAAAGGATCCAGAGTTCAAAATCTTTCCGCAAAATCATCTTTTTGCATTGACACATCAATTCCTCAAGGGAAAAGGGTGAGGGAAGAATAAATAAACTTGTGCATGGAGTGGAAACAATCTAATGGAAATTGATTGATTAAGGCAAGAGAGGAAGAAAACCGCATGCCGATGCCCAAATCCCTTTTGTAAAGATGCACAATTCCACTTTGTCTCACTCTCTGATTATGTCTCCTTTTGGAGGGGTGGGAATTAATAATACAAACTGACCAAGCAATGTGGGTTTAAGATCAGGCAAACATGTTTGCTATGATGCATGCAGATAAATTAAGAACTATGCCCTACCTAGTATTTTCAATGACATTTGAAATAACTTATACATATATTTCTTGGAAGTGATACCATCTTTTTTTTTTATTCCTAGCAACCATATAAATATATTTTCTCCAAAGTGATCTATCCCTAACATGTTCTTTCAAGTCTTCCAAAGGTGCACTGATTGCCATTGTAACCATGTCCATCTACCTTGCTGCTGGCCATCCTCTTCTAAGTCCTATCTTTCCCCATATCTCTTGCAATACCTGACCCAACTTCTTAACTTTACTTTACTTTTTACTTTTATTTGCATTTCTATGCCGCCCAACTCCCAAGGGACTCTGGGCGGCTTACAGCAAATATAAAAAACTTATTAAAATATAAAAAGCTTGTTAAAAAGATACATAATAAAAAACAATTAAAAACAATTAAAAAAAACCCCATACACACCTTTTCATGGCCGGATCTCGCCAAATTGCAGAAGCGAGATCAATGGCCCCAAGCCTGCCAAAACAGCCAGGTCTTCACCGCTTTCCGGAAGGCCAGCAGGGTGGGGGTAGTCCGGACCTCAGGAGGTAACTGGTTCGAGAGGGCCGGGGGAGCCACAGAGAAGGCCCTCCGTCCGCGGGCCCGCCAGCCGGCACTATTTAGCTGACGGGACCTGGAGGAGCCCAATCCTGTGGGATCTTACCGGTCGCTGGGAGCTATGTGGTAGAAGGTGGTCTCGAAGATAACCTGGCCCTGAGCCATATAGGGCTTTAAAGGTAATAACCAACACCTTGAATTGTGCCCAGAGACCAATAGGGAGCCAGTGCAGCTCGCAGAGAGTTGGTGTAATAGGGGTGTACCTAGGGACACCCATGACAGCGCGCGCAGCCGCATTCTGGACCAACTGTAGTCTCCGAACACTCTTCAAGGGTAGCCCCATGTAGAGCGTGTTGCAATAATCTAACCGTGAGGTGACAAGGACATGAGTGACTGTGAGGAGAGCCTCTCGATCCAAGTAGGGTCGCAATTGGTGCACCAGGAGAACCTGTGCAAAGGTCCCCCTAGCTACAGCTACCAAGTGTTGCTCTAATTTTAGCTGTGAGTCTAAGAGGACTCTCCTAGACTCACAGCTAAAGGAGGACTAACTTGCCTTGGTGTACACTGTATGGATACCTGAATCAAGATAAGAGGCAATACTTTTTGAATAGGCGTAGCCTGGCTGTACTTGAAGAATCTTCATGGTGTTTATACTGGCTTCTGAGTGTTGTGAACAAGTTTGAAGCTGTTCTAAAGGCAGGTTACTTTTCTATTGCCTTACATCAACCAATCTCAACTTGATGTCCTGAAGATACGTTGCATTAACTTCCATAATCCAGTGGTCACGCTACTTAGGAGTTGAACTCTGATACATTTGATGGCTTGTCATATGATATCAGATGACATCCCAGCAGTTGCCAAGCACCTGAATTTTGATCACATGACCATGGGGATGCTGCAACAGTCATAAGTGTGAAAAACAGTCATACATGACTTTTTTTCAGTGCCGTTGTAACTTTGAACAGTCACAACTATTGTCAGTCAAGGACTATTTGTACTGTATCCAATTCTGGAGACCTCACTTAAAAAAAGATAGTGATATGAATGAGTGAGTCCAGAAACGGGCAACAAAAACGGTGGAAGGTCTGAGGGACTAAACACATCAGGAGAGATAGGAGGAATCTGTACAGCGTGAGAAGGGAAAGGGGGGAAGGGTTTCATGATTGACATCTTCAAATATATTAATGGTGTAAGTAAGGTTCTAGAAGGCAATATTTTCAATATCAAGCAAAAATCAACAATTGTTTGAAGGCAAATCAGCATATTCCAATCAGATTGCTAAGTAGAAGAGATAAATGGGACATCAAGCTAGGAATGGAAAGTTTTGAAAGTAATCAATCATATAGAATAAATGGATCAAAATGAGCCAGCTGAAAGGACTAAGGTATCTCTTAGCTGCCACAACTTCTTTTATGATGAGGGTAGTTTCTCTAAATCCATCAGTTAAGGCCATGAGTCTATTGGAGAAGTACAGGTAGTCCTTGACTTATGACTATAATTGAGCCCCAAATTTATGTGGCTGAGACATTTGTTAAGTGAATTTTGCCCATTTTGTTACTTTTCTTGCCATATTTGTTAACCCAACCACTCCAGTTCTTAAGTTAGTAACAGCTTCCTCCTAGGCCACATATATGGCTTCAAAGTAGAAAGTTGCAGTAGTGGGTAATGTGAAAAACCTGCATCCATGACTCAGGTGAGCTGCTTTGCCTTCCACATAGACAATACTGGTCTGGATTAAAGCATTCAGTCTTAGCGTCTTTCACATGTTTTGAATGCTAGGACTGTTGAGCACTTCAGATCTGCAAGTGAAAAGCTACTTGGGAGCAGGGAGTGGCTTGAATGTAGCAGGTCACTAAAAATCCTGAAAGCATCCATGCCTTTTCCCAGTCTTGTGGTGGTCTGTTTTGAGGAGTTGCAAGGAGGTATTATATTTCTGCCACTATGTACAGGAACCCCTCGGCTTATGACCATAATTGAGCCCAACATTTCTGTGGCTAAGTGAGACATTTGTTAAGTGAATTTTTTCCCCATTTTACGACCTTTCTTGACACAGTTGTTAAGTGAGTCACTGCAGTTGTTAAGTTACTAACACATCGTTAAGTGAATCTGGCTTCCCCATTGACTTTGCTTGTCAGAAGGTCACAAAAGAGGATCACATGACTCTGGGACATTGCCACCATGGTCATAAGTGTGAAAAATGGTCCTGTCACCTTTTTTCAGTGCTGTTGAAACTTGGAACGGTCATTGTAAGTCGAAAACCACCTGTACTCCATTAAGAGCAGTCTTCAAAATTCTGAGAATTTTGTCACAAAGAATGACATTTAATCACTGCCCTATCAGGACTTGATGTGATCCTAGATTAACAAAATCTCCCCTATTCCTACTCTGTATGTCGTGCCTTTCCCCAACAATCTCCTTGCTCCCTGTTGTATGCATTGTCTGACTGTGTACAAACTGAAGCAGTTCTTATGGAGAGAAGCTGAAAAGCTGTCAAGCCACCTTTCCCCTTGAAAGACCTGCAAAGATGGCTGAAGTCCAGGAGCACGTGCAAAGGGAGAATTGTTTCCCCTTACATTCCACAAAGCCACATTTTAAAGAATATTAGTTTTAATGTAATTTCAAATGCTCTGCATATGAGCCAGAAATAAATCACCTGAACTTTCAAACTTAGCCAATATCATGGGAAAACAGAAGTCCTGCTTTTGAGTGGGCATAGAGACCTCTTGTGGAAATGCAAGAGAGACCATGAGGGAAGCTTGGAATTTATAAGATGCTTATGTGCAGACAGTAGAAATCTGTGTTTGTTTTAAATGGAAAACCTCTAATGCAGGGGTGTCAAACTCAAGGCCTGCGGCCCAGATGTGGCCTGTGGGGTGCTTAGATCTGGCCCGTGGGGCCGCCCTGAAAACAGTGACGGACCAGCCCACAGTGCTTCTGCCAGCAAAAACGGAGCTCAGAAGGGCTGTGTGTGGCCCTCCCGGGCTCCGTTTTCACTAGCAGAGGGTTGCAGGAGGCCATCCCACCTGGAAACGGAGCTCGGGAGCCTGTTTTTGCTGGCAGTGTGCTTGGGCCACCACGGCGCCCCCGACACGAGTGACGTCAAGCTGGCCACGCTCACCCCGCCCCCCTGAGGTCAAACACAACCCTTATGCGGCCCTCAATAAAATCGAGTTTGACCCCCTGCTCTAATGACTTCATTGAAAAAGAAAAGATGTAAAATGTAAAATGAGAATGTGACAATTCTCAGAAAGAATCGAGATCAGATTAAATATCGGCAAAACATCTTTAGTAGTGCAAACTTGAAAGTAAGTGAACTCCATGAATTAAATCCAGGAATTCAGATAATCCCAAAGAAAGGAATCCTGCAATAGATTCCTTCAGTATTGGGTTGAACTATCTGATGGCACATATCCAGAGTTATTTTGAAATATGGTACTAGATTTGACCTTTAAAACATTAAACAGTTTGGGTCTATTTGAAAGATGGGCTGTGCCATCCAAATGTATCTGTGGTCAAAAGTTCAGGTTCAGGGACTGAGTTTGAAGATCAGCCGTTCAAACTGACAGGCATTAGAAACACAATTATTCTACCATTATTTATGGTCTCATATTTTTGGAATTTTATACAATTAGTTTCACATTTTAGGTGGCTTGTGCTGGCCCTTAAATGGTCTTTAGACCTCTTATTTTTATTAACCCGCAACTAAATTCTACTAACTTCTCTTCAATTGGTTTTGTGTTACTACTGGATTATGCAAGGTTTTGGACTCATGATTAAATGTGTTATTGTGCCATGAGAAAATTTTGTTCCAAAACAGCAAATAACATTTAGGCTTGAAACGGGCCATTTCTGGCCTCCGGAGGGCCTCCGGGGGGATGGGGAAGGCCGTTTTCGCCCTCCCCAGGCTCATGAAAGGCTCTGGAGCCTGGGGAGAGCAAAAAAAAACGGGACTTCCGGTCCAACCAGAAGTCAGCAAATGAAACGTTTCCGGCCTCTGGAGGACCTCCGGGGGGTGGGGAAGGCCATTTTCGCCCTCCCCAGGCTCCTAGAAAGGCTCTGGAGCCTGGGGAGAGCGAAAAACGGGTGTGCCATTGCATGCCGGGAGCGGGCGGGGGGGTCACGCACGCATGCATGGGGGGGCCCCACATGGAATTATGGGTGTGGGTACGCATGCGTGTGACCCCCCCACGCTCCCCCCCTTTTGGCACATGAACCAAAAAAGGTTCGCCATTTACTGTACTAGGGCTATTAATGGTATTTTAAAGACCACTGAGTGCCCATTCTGAAAGCAAATATTCCTATCTCCTCAATGCCAAGAGTTTCAGATAATGCAAAGTAAAAAAGAATAATTTGAGCCACGGCGGCGCAGTGGTTAGAGTGCAGTACTCCAGGCTACTTCTGCTGACTGACTGCTGACTGCAATTTGGCAGTTCAAATCTCACCAGGCTCAAGGTTGACTCAGCCTTCCATCTTCCGAGGTCAATAAAATGAGGACCCAGATTGTTGGGGGCAATATGCTGACTCTGTGAACCGCTTAGAGAGGGCTGTAAAAGCACCCTGAAGCGGTATATACGTCTAAGTGCTATTGCTATTTATTTTGGTGTATGTAGGTTTTCTGCAGCCCATTTTATAAAGAGCTGTGATCTAAACACCACACCTTCTGAAAATTTCACTTAGTTCTTCAGCTTTAAAAGAACCGTACTATCTGCCTGACCAAGCAGAGTGAACAGAGTTTATAGCACATTGTTTTTAGAATGTAGAGAGTATTAAATTCCAATTGAAACCAAATTCCAACTGAAGCAGATTGATTTTTTGATTGATTTTTTTCATGCCAAGTTAATATTTGGGAAAATATTACCAAATCTACCTCAAGGCTATCCGGAATATTCATTTGATTTTGTTCAATAAACCCCGAATGCATAATCCAAATACAATAGTATTCTCGTACATCAACTACTATGATAGGACAATATACTCAAATTAACATGTTTTAGTATAAAGGACAGGGCATAGGTCATCTCACTATTAGAGCAAGTAGGAATCTTTACTGACATTTAAGAAAGAAACTGAAGAGTATGCAGCTGGTTACAACAAAACAGCTGGAGGAAAGGTGATCAGTAGGAAAACAAATGTTTTGCATACCAAAAGAGCCAAACCAGTTCAGTCCTGTGCATTTTGGGACAGAACTGGAAAAAAACCAACTGAATGTTGTTGCAGAAGCTGATGTGGAAAATACTCAAGATATGTATTATTTTTTAACAAACAGCACAATAGTAAACCATTACAATCCAGAGGTGGGTTCCTACCGGTTCTAATCGGTTCTTTAGAACCGTTAGTAACTCCGCGATGACATCACGGAGCCGGTTCTGTCGGTGTCTCCGTGGGCGCCGCCATCTTGGATTTTGCTTCTGCACATGCGCAGAAGCTAATTTTTGCTTCTGCGCATGCGCAGAAACTATTTTTTGATTGCTGTGTGTGCGCGCACGCGCGACCCTGAGCAAACCGGCAGCAAAAGGATCCAGAACCCACCCCTGTTACAGTCCCTGCTTTTAAGGCCCCTCTTGTTTCAATCAGAATTAGGTACCTTACCTTTTGGACTTTGTAAATATTACACCATCATAATCCAGAGAACATCCTTGATGTTATGAAGGCAGACATGTGACATATCACAAAACAACCGCTTCATACCTTTATCTAAAGTTTCTTGAATCAATAAATAATAGCCACATTTTACTCTTTTCTGTCTGTTGAGAAACCAACTGGCCTATTTTTTTTCTCCTTAAGTCAGTGCTTCTCAATTATTTTCTGTTATGCCCCCCCACCTAGGAAGAAGTAAACATTTCGCGCGCTCCAACTCTCCGCCGCAACTGTTCTTCCTTTCCTTTCCTTTCCTTTCCTTTCCTTTCCTTTCCTTTCCTTTCCTTTCCTTTCCTTTCCTTTCCTTTCCTTTCCTTTCCTTCTTTCCTTTCCTTTCCTTTCCTTTCCTTTCCTTCTTTCNATCTGAAAGAGAGATAGTGAGGGCATCCCTGAATGTGTGAATGCACATGAGAAACATCCATGCCTTTTCCACTCTTCTTTCTTTCTTTCTCTTTCTCTCTTCTCGGCAGCGGGAGAAGGAAGAAAGTGCTCTGGGACTGGGAGGGCGGGTGGCCCGGCCCGGCAGCAGTGCGTCCCCTGTCATGTGCCATTCTGGAGCGCCGTTGCCGCCACCGTCGCCCCTCTCGCCTTCCTGGCTTCAGCACCGGGACCGCAAAGAAGTGCAGTTGAGCAGGGCTGGGGCGTTAGTGCGGGAGCGGCGAGGAGTTCAAGGCAAGCGGTGGTTCGTCTTCATGTGCGGAGGGCAGCTCGGCTCTGTTTGGCTTGGGCTGCTCCTGCGCCGGGGCCAGAGGGGGCTTGTGGGCTGGACCCTGCCGGCCCGCCAGCTTTTCACTCACTGGGGAGGAGAAAAAGCGAAGCCTCTCCACGCTTCGGAAGTAACTTCCAGGCTGGGTAAAACATCGTCCTCCGAGAGCGCCGAGCCTCCCGGTTGGGGAAGATGGATCAGGGCGCCTTGAGGTGTTTTTCACCCACCCGGGCACGGGAAGAGGTAAAGGGCAGGGGTGGGTTCTAACTTACCTCGCTGCCGGTTGCTTCCTCCCGCGCTGCGTGGCCGCGCCTCGTGGAAAAAAAAAGTTGAAAACTGTTCCCCGGGGTCATACACGCCCCCCAGCATTGCTCCAAGCCCCCCCGGGGGACGCCCCACTATTTGAGAAGGACTGCCTTAAGTTAAGTTTTTATTTGCAATCAGAGCAAATAAAGTTTGTTTGTGCATATTGTTTCCATGTGGAAAGCATTTAAAAGAGTGCACGGTTGACCTATGACGATTTAAAAAACAAAACAGCTTATAGTGCAGACTCTTTACCATCACTCTTGACTCTTCTTGGACTTCCTCGAAGGGGCAGTGCACAAATTCAACATCCAACAACAGGAGCTGAATTATTTGATCTTGATAAATAGGCATTCCAAAATCCAGGAGATTTTCTTCCATTCCAGGGAACACCCACTGAAACCCACAGTGTGTAGTAGATTAAAGGTATCCTCAAAGGAGAACCAGAACTGAGCTGCTAGTGAAGCTACTGTCCCCCAATGATTCTTTAGAAATATGGGAATAACGTTGTGAACTTTGTTCACAAAGTTACAAGTGAAAGTATTAACCGCTTGTTCTTAACTTATTAACTGGGGTTCAAATGGCTCTAGTTCAGTAAAAATACAAAAAAATCTTTGAAAGCTAAATATACAGCACTTTCTGTCTCTTTTTGCCCTTAGGCAATATAATTGTTGGAACTTAACAGTAACAGAGTTGGAAGGGACCTTGGAGGTCATCTAGTCCAACCCACTGCTCACACAGGAGACCTATACTAGGGATTCGAAACGCCGAACTGCCGACTTTTCTGATCGACAAGCTCAGCGTCTTAGCCACTGAGCCACCTAGCCAGGCTTAGAGGTCATCTAGTCCAACCCCCTGCTCAAGCAGGAGACCTTATACCCTTCTACAGACTACAGAAACTATTAATTCAGGACCCAGTAAGCATTTTAAAATGTAATTTTCTAGACATCTCTGGTTAGAATTACCGTATTTTTCGGAGCATAAGACGCACCGAGTATAAGACGCACCTTAGTTTTTGGGGAGGAAAATAGGGGGAAAAATCTGCCTACCAGGTATTCATCTGGCTAACGTCCTTAGTCTGGTCAGCTTCAGCACATCATTTTATCCCCATGGTTAGGGCTGGAAAAAACCTTCTTTGGAGCGAGTTAGCAATGAAAAAAAGCCTGCAAGCTGGTAAGAACCAGGAAGATCGTTAGCACCTCCTTAGGGCTGAAAACTTCTTCGGAGGGAGTTAGCAATGAAAAAAAGCCTGCAAAGACTTAGGGCTGGAAAAAATCTTCAGATCCAGTAGCAATGAAAATAGCCTGCAAGCGGGAAGACCCGGGAAGATCGTTAGCACCTCGTTAGGGCTGGGGAAAAAAGCTTCATTCGGAGTATAAGACGCACCCAAATTTTCAGCCTCTTTTAGAGGGGGAAAAGGTGCGTCTTATACTCCGAAAAATACGGTAAGCTCCAAGGAATTCAGTGGAGCTTACCACCAAATGAGTATTAGACGGGAATATGTAATATTTCTTTGGAGGAACCAAGTTCTATAAAGGAGAATATTTGTAGTTCAGGGTTGAAATGAGGGGTCTTTGGTGCTCTCTAAGCTTGGTTGTTTCATTACCCAAATTAGGTAACATCATCAGTATTTCAAGTTCAGAAAAGCTGGAGATGAACTCTTCCATCTTGTATCCACTTATGGGTACCAGGATTCACTAACTTCAACTGGGTTAACTATTCTCAAAGTATTTAGGGTAAATGTTTCCATTGATTTTAATGGAATTTAAATATTCTCTTAATAATTAGCACAGGAATAGATTGGATTGGCCATCCAGTTGCTGTTAGATGCCCAATTATATCCAGCATAGCCAAATGTGAGAGATGATAGCAACTTCAATCCATGGATATTTGTTATTTCATATTTCTGACAGTTGTGATTTGAATCAAAATCCTGGAGGCTCCATGGATGATGATAACGATGATGATGATGATTATTATAAACTTTTATTCATTAAACTTGAAACTCAGTCAACTGAACATTTAAAAATGTATCACAAATATCATTGACTGATTCTGATGGTTGATACGGGTTGCTGCCAGCATCCTAGGTATCAACCAAGTATCTTCTTAAAATGTATGTTGTTCCGAGTAGTGTAGTCTTTTGCAACTCCACTGGCTCTACAGCAGGAAGCTGCAACTTCTTGATGTATTTTGCAAAATTCTTGGACATGGTACCAAGTGCCCCAATGACAATGGGTATCACTGTTACCAGCGGTGGGTTGCTCCCGGTTCAGCCCGGTTCGGCGAACCGGTAGCGGTGGGGGGGAGGCTCCGCCCACCCACCCGGGACACTTCTGCGCATGCGCAGAAGCATTGCGCGTGAGCGCGCACGCGTGCATGAGTGAACCAGTAGCGACGGGATTTACAACCCACTACTGACTGTTACATGTTTCATCCATAATCGCGTAGTTTTGATGGCCAGGTCGCGATATTTTGTGATTTTTTCCAGTTCTTTTTCTTCGACTCTGGTGTCTCCTGGTACAGCAATATCAATAAATTATACGTTTCGGTTTTCGACAACTGTGATATATGTTGTGTTCCAAATGACGATCCGTCTGTATTCGAAAGTCCCACAAGATCTTCACCTTCTTTACGGCAAGATCACACTCAAAGGAGATAATTATGATAAATGAATTGACCAAATCAAAGCACCTATCTGGATAGGTGGAAAAACTTGCAACTCTCCTTTATGGGAAGAATTGCAACAATAAAGATGAATGTACTACCTAAAATACTTTTTTTATTTCAATGTATACCGATTAGATTAGAAAGGGAATTTTTTGGAAATTTAAATAAAATCATATCTAAATTCATTTGGCAAGGAAAAAACCCGAGAATTAAATTAAAACTACTACAGGACTCTAAGGAAAGATGGGGATTCAGCCTTCCAGACTGGGAAAAATATTACCAAGCAGCAACACTCACATGGGTGAGAGATTGGATTCATCTAAAAAATAGGAGGTTACTAATGCTGGAATGCAGATAGGGTGGCATGTTGTTCTCTGGGAAGGAAGACATAAGGCTCACCAGTATTTCCAGAAGCATTACATTAGATGGGCACTATTAGATGTTTGGGTTAAAATTAAACAATGTGGAAATTCCGAATTGGCTATCGACTTTGGAGATGTTTATACATCCAAATTTTATTCAATAAGGAAGAGTAATTATGTATAAAGATATATTAAATGAAAGAGGAGAATTGAAATCTAGGAAAAATCTATATGAAGAAGGTATATAACTCGAATGGTGGGCATATCTCCAAGTACAATCGCGATACATGAAAGATAAAAAAGATTGGGGCATAAAAACAAAGTCTACAGAACTAGATAAAATTTTATTAGAAATAGAGGAGAAGATGATAATATATATATACCAATATCTCCTGGAACAGGCTATGTTTAAAGAGCAAGTGAAAGAGACTATGTTAACATGGAGTAAAAACTTTGGTTACAGTATCGATTTAGACAATTGGCAGGAATTATGGGAGAGAAATAGAAAACTCACACTAGCTACCACATATAAAGAAAATCTATACAAGATGTTCTACAGGTGGCATCTCCCACCCACAAGACTAGCTAAAATGAACAAAAACCTTTCACTGATGTGTTGGAAATGTAAAGCAATGCCAGGCACTTTTTATCATATGTGGTGGGAATGCGCGAAAGCCCGAGATTTTTGGCATGAGATAAAACAATGGCTGGAAGAGATGTTAACACAAAACATAGAGTTAAAGCCAGAACTTTTCTTACTGGGTATTACAAAGGACAAATATAATAAGGGAACAATATATCTAATGTTACATATTCTAACGGCAGCAAGATTGGCCTTTGCGCAAAAGTGGAAAAATAAAGAGACCCCCTCAGAAGAAGAGGTATTAAACAAGATATTGTCTTGTGCTGAAATGGACAGGTTGACTCTGGAACTCAAAGATAAGAGTGAAGTGGAATATTATGAAATCTGGAATAAAATGTACCACTGGTTGGAGATGAAGAGGAATGTTGGGATAAAGGATTATCGATAAATTGAAAGTGTAGAAATTTTTATGTTAGTACTCTGTGACAAATAGGAATGGAATTGGTATTGATGTAATTTCCACAGACGAAAGAATTTATGTGTTTGAATAGTGATAGATTGTACATACTTATATAGCGAAAAGGAACTGTATTTGTTGTAAGGTAAAACTTGACGGAAATGTTCAAACCGGAAAAGTCACACCATATCCAATGTTTTTAATTGTATTATTAATAAAAAACTTTTTTAAAAAAAAAGATCTCCACCTTCTTATTTTCAACAACTTTTTCCACTTTATGTTCCCATGACTTTTCGGATACAGGTAAGTCATATTTTTTATATTATTATCAGTAGTATTATTTTTATACTCGTTCATGTCTAGATTTTTAATCAGTTTGTAAAAAAAAGATCTCCACCTTCTTATTTTCAACAACTTTTTCCACTTTATGTTCCCATGACTTTTCAGATACAGGTAAGTCATATTATTATTATTATTATTATTATTATTATTATTATTATTATTATTATTGGCAAATATCTAATCTCAGTTTAACCATAAATCAGTACATGGTCTTAACCAGATCTTAGCAATGGAGTTCTGGTCCCAATTGTAGTCGTAAATCGAGGACTACCTATAAAAGTTATGAATAGAATATATGTAGAACAGGGTTCTCCAAACTTGGCAACTTTAAGACTTGTAGATTTCAACTCCCAGAATTGCCCAGCCAGCATGGCTGCCTGAGGAATTCTGGGAGCTGCAGTCCACAAGTCTTAAAGTTGCCAAGTTTGGAGACACCTGATGTAGAAGGAAAAACAACACCTTGCAATTTTTTATTAGAGGAGCAAAAAATCAGAAGTACTGTCCTAGAGAAATTTCCAACAATCTGGCATTATCGAACTGGGATTGTAGCCCTGAAAATGATAGCCAGCTAGGATGGGAATCTGAGAATTGCAAACCCAGCATTTTTCTAGGTACCAGTTTGGGAAAGGATAACTCTTATGAAATTACCTGAATATTTTGGAGTTTGAGACAAGCATATTGGGACAACAAGTTAGGGGAAGACTTCCTCTATTTTGATGTCTAGAATGCAATAAACTCCTAGTGAACATTTCAGCTCATTTTGGTGGGTTTATCATTGTGCAAACTCCTTTGGCCTTTGCACTTTCTCTATTTAAACAATTGGTGTGGAGGGAAGGTACACGCTGCAGAATGCTTGGTTTTTCATTAACATTTGAGTTGATTAATTATATCCTTACCAGTGGCTACAAATAAGCTTCCTCTAATTCTCTCATGTTGTCTGCCACCAACTGTCTCTCCTTCTCCTGCTCCCCTTGGGGATCTCATACGATCAACTATGCCTCTCCAGCTCTTTAAGCAACACATCTAAATAAAGGTCAGAAACTCATCTTTTGCACAGTTCTTTTGAGCAAGTGACTACCAGCAATCATGGATCCACTGACAAGAAACACGCTGATGGCCGTGAAACCTAAACAGCGGTTAACAAAGGTAATACTTATCTCAAGATCTCTTACTAGACTTCCAAATCAAGATTTATGCCCAGCATCTTAACTAGGTGCTGAATCCTGCAGTGCATCCCTAAGCATGGTTTAGTTGATACATGGGTGTTCAAAAAGAAAGGCCAATGTATCTATTGAGGCTTACTTCAGGGGAAACAAGGGCAAAGTTGCAGTCTCATTCATTACTGAGATAAATCATTATAACTGAGGTGGGGAAAAACAAAAAAGGAAAGGAAAGAACATATTCATAATTACAATCTAGAAGCTACCGAATTGGAAAAATCAGCTCTTTTCTTGCATCGATAGAATACATTGACTTCTTTCAAATATGTTTTGAATAAAACATGTTGTCAATAGCTTTCACACTGAGAATGTTGTCTCTAGAGAATTTGTGAATGTCATTATCAAACATACGCTTTTCACAACAATTTTCACTCTGGTGAATATTCTTGTGAACATTTTTCATCCAGCCCAATCTGGCACACTGTGTTTACTTCTTTGATTTAATAAAACTGAAATGTGACATCAGTAAAAATTTTCTGCAACTTTGGAGACAATTATCCTTTGCTTTAAAAAGAATTAAAGCATTTGTTCAAATTTGCTAACAGTGCAAACTTATCTTTTCTTTTATGTACACTTATCTTTTCTTTTATGTACACTGAGAGCATATGCACCAAGACAAATTCCTTTGGCCAAGTGTGTCCAATCACACTTGGCCAATAAAAAATTCTATTCTATTCTATGCATATCTAACCGGGGGGGGGGGGAAACAAGGGTGTCAGTAAGCTTGAGATTTTGGGGCTAAAATTTCATTTTTTTTTATTGAAACAAGAGGGGCCCTAAAAGCAGGGACTTTTTATTTTTTAAAAGAAGTAAGAAAATCAAATGAGCAAGCAAAAAGGGAAAAGAAGAAAATTATTGATATAGAAATATAATATCAATCAGTGGAACTAGTTTTATTAAAATTTCTATCATTGTGGTCTGGAGATTATGATGTGAGTTAAAACATGTTGACTGGGAATTGCAAGAATTCAGTTCCAATGTAACTGGATATTAGTAAGCTGGGAATGCCAGTTGTATAACTTTGTAGGATTGCACTAAAGTTGTAAGTATACTTACTCAGAAATCTATGCTATTGAATATAGTTAGACTTCACTGAGAGTCAAATCTACATTTTCAGTTTCCAGCCCATACCAATTATTATGCATGAAATACTGTACATCTTGCAATTTCTCTCCAGGTTAAACACACATAAAACAGTACACACTAGGACTTCTACGTCTCAAATATTTGTGATTTGGTGGTGATCTATCCTTCTTACTTTTCTTTTTGCAACATTGTTCTTTCTTGCACTAGCCCTCTAAATGCCATTGCAATTTACATTTTATCAGCAGTTTTTGGTGTGGTTTGGTCTGGGACAAATGCATTTAAATAAAGGTGCAAAAGAGCCATTTCCAGTTGTTGTTGATTTTCTCTTATAAAACTGACTTCAAAACATAGCACCTATCCAAGTTGAAGAAGTTGGCTGATTTTGGACTTTATTTCCAGAGTTTCTAAGACTACTTCTTTGCAGAGGTTGCTTGACAATATGAACTGCACTGCATATGCTAAGACTCTAGATTTGCCTATGTTTTTACTTTCAATTCTATCAAAAGCTTTATCTTTGATATGAAACTGATTACGATGCTCACATTCTAAGAGTTGCAACCCTATGCAGACTTCTTAGGCTGTAAATCACACTCAGTATAGTGGGACTTAATTTGGAATAAATATACGTAGGATGCAAAGTGTCACAGAGTAATGATATAACCATGTGACAGACTAAATATTAATAAATAAATGAAGCATGAACTTTATTTTATAACAGAGCCTACCTGGTAATCTGGGGCACAGCCTTCAGAGCCCCTTCAAATGTCAACATCAAATTGAATGTTTTAATATAATAAAAACAGAAAATAATTAAACCCATGGCCAGTCTTTATGACACTTATTTAAGGAATATCTTTTAGTTTAAGGGGATTTACATTTGAATTAAATCCAATTTAGCTTTGTTGTGGTTACATTTGCTTCTTTGGTTAGGCTTCCTTCTGGAGTGGGTTTCCCATCTAAAAGTTGGGTCAGACAATAAATAATTTTCTGCATTCCTGATTTGAAGAGACACAAAAGGGAGTTGAAATTTGGAGAGAGTGTGGCAAGCTATTATTATAAAAAAAATCTTCTTTTTAATGTTTTTTTTAAATTGTATAAATTATAAGTGCAATACTTTGCTCCTATTGGTTCCTTGAAGAATACAGGTAGTCCTTGATTTGCAACAGTTCACTTAGTGACCGTTTGAAGTTACAACGGCACTGAAAAAAGTGAGTTATGACCATTTTTCACACTTATGACCGTTGCAGCATCCTCATGGTCATGTGATTTACATTCGGATACTTGACAACTGACTCACATTTATGACGGTTCCAGTGTCTTAGGGTCATATGATCACATTTTGCAACCTCCTGACCAGCAAAGTCAATGGGGAAGCCAGATTCACTTAACAACCGTGTTACTAATTTAACAACTGCAGTGATTCACTTAACAAATGTGGCAAGAAAAGTCAAAACTCACTTAACAAATTTCTCACTTAGCAATGTAAATTTTGGGCTCTATTGTGGTCGTAAGTCGAGGACTACTTGTAGTTAGAACTGGTAGTCCTCAACTTACAAATTTTTGTTTAGTGACTGTTCAAAGTTAGAACAACATTGAAAAAATGACTTATGACCATTTCCTCACTTATGTCCATTGCAGCATCCCCATGGTCATATTGCTTGGCAACTGGTTCATATCTATGATGGTTGCAATGTCCCGGGGTCTTAGGATCGCCTTTTGTGACCTTCTGACAAGCAAAGTCCATGGGGAAGTCACTTAACAATCATATCAGTAACTTAACAACTGCAGCAATTCACTTAAGAACTTTGGCAAGAAAGGTCATAAAATGGGGCAAAACTCACTTAACAACTGTCTTGCTTAGCAATGGAAGTATTGGGCTCAATTGTAAGTTGAGGACTACTTGTAACTGGTAGAAATACCAACCTGGAGTTGTCTTCTTACCATACTCCTCAGTTCAGTGAAAGATCTCATCACTCGTGATTTCTCCTGTGATCTGGAGCATCCCTGTTTTTCTGCACTTTTTTTAAAAAGCCAATGGGAAGCATGTGTGAGCTCAGGGTGCACTCCTCCCATTAGCTTTCCTCATTCCAAATGTGGGACTTTCAGGCCTCAGAGTGATCAACCCAACAAGGAGGCCTCAAAGTGATCAATCCAACATCAATAGCATGTTCAAATAAAATAAGCTCCAAACACTTATAGAAATTTATAAGAAACAGGGATGTACAAATAATCAGTTTGGAGATTCAATATGAAAACATCTCAGTAGAATATCCTACCTCAGCAGGGGTGGGTTCTGGATTTTCCTACTGCCAGTTCGCTCAGGGACGTGCCGCGCAGGCGTGCGGGCGTTGCGCGCCACGCGGGTGGGTCGTGGGTGCACAGTACCAAAAAAAAAGGTTCTGCACATGTGCAGAAGCAAAAAACAAGATGGCGGCGCCTATGGCGCCACCGAGACAACCGGCTCGGGGGCGTAGCAGGCCTGGGTCGCTGCCGGTTCCAGTGACCCAGACCGCCATGTTACTAGCAGTTCTATAGAACCGGTCCGAATCGGTAGGAACCCACCTCTGTACCTCAGGAATGGGCAACTACTGTATGGCCCCTTTACAACCTGTGGACTTCAACTCCCCAAATTCCTGAGGCACCATTCAGGAATGGTGGTTTCATTCTGAGGGTTTCTGGGAGCTGAAGTCCACAGGTTGTAAAGGAGTCACAGTTGCCCAACCCCATCCTAACAGAATTAGGTTTTTACATGGCATTGATGTATTGATTGATATGGGTGAAGTGATCCCAGTATGAATAGATTTGATCCACTCTTATGCCTCCTGCCTACAGGCATCCCCCCCACCGCCACCCCCAATTCTAGTCTGAATTGGATCTGTTCAATTCAACATTACCATTCAGGATTTTATCAGCTTGCAAATTTAATCAACATTTAAAATGAAAGCACCTTTTTTTTCATATTACTCTGAGAATACAGTCAAATTCCTCTTTCATAGGGCAAGAAAACTCTTGAGAAGTTCCAAAACAGATTTCAACAAAATATTAACCAGGTGTTTCATCAACCAGGTGTTTCATCAAAAGATCCAAGATGGCGCCTGTTATGTTATGTTATGTTTCAACTGTGTTGCATGGTTCCAACCAGGTCCAGCGTTTGAGCGGGAAAAAGCTCAAACGCTATTGGCTGGTCTGTCTGACAGCTCCCTATAAAAGGGCAAGCTGTCAGACTGCTCTTTGCTGGTTGCTTACACAAGAGCTGAAATAAAGAGCTGCTTTGGAAGTCTGTCTCCTGTCATCTATCATTTGGAAGTCTGTCTCCTGTCATCTATCAGTCATTCACTATCGCCGACAACGGCTGCCTCGGTGAAATGCTCTCAAATGGTTTCTTTATTTTCTATTATTCTCTGCAATTCTCTACGGATTTCATACTCACGAGACCATCTGCTAAGAATTAAGGAACATTTCTTTAAGGAGCAGCTCTCTGTAATCTCACCCCCACCTGTCTTTACAAACGCGGAGGAGATTCTTACACAGGAGGAAGCTAATTCCCCGGAACTATGGATCACCAAAACCAAACGCAGATGGCAGAGACGAAGAGGTAAAAGGGCAGGAATTTTAGATAGACTAAGGAATAAGGGAACTAAAAACACCCCGCTCCCTTCAATCTTTCTTAGCAATTTACGTTCACTTGCTAACAAGATGGATGAAATACTCCTTTTAAACAGATGCAATTCTGATTTTCACAAATCAGATGCCCTATGCTTTATTGAATCCTGGCTAAATGAGGAAATTGATGACAATAGCATGCATATACCAGGGTTTCAGATACTTAGAGCAGACCTGATTGTAGAATTATCAGGGGGGAAAAAGGGAGGAGGCTTATGTATATATATCAACAACAGCTGGTCTCAGGACATAACTATAATACAAAAATTCTGTGATGAAAACTTGGAGTCCTTACTTATCAACTGCAAACCCTTTTATTCTCCTCGAGAGTTTACTTCATTTCTACTTATTGCGGTCTATATTCCTCCAGAAGCCTGTATAAACAAGGCATTAAGAACTATCTGATTAGATTATGGAGGCTGAAGCCAAATACCCCGATTCACTGGCCATTATTTTGGGAGATTTAAACAAGGCAAACTTAAAGAAAGAGCTACCAAAATACTTTCAGCATGTCAATTGTCCCACTAGAGGCAAGAATACTTTAGACCATTGCTACATAACACTAAAAGATGCTTATCGGTCTTTACCACAAGCAGCTGTGGGTCACTCTGATCATTGCATGATTCACCTTGTACCTGCTTACAGGCAAAGACTTAAAACCACAAAACCAACAATTAAATCAGTGAAGACTTGGACTGAGGAGGCAAAGTTAAAGCTACAGGCTTGCTTTGACTGCACTGATTGGAATATTTTTGAAGATACCTCTGCAGACCTGGATGAACTCACAGATACTGTAACATCATATGTCAGCTTCTGTGAAGACCTATATGTTCCAACTAGGAACTTGCAAATATACAGCAACAACAAACCTTGGTTCACAGCTAAACTTAAGCAGCTACGGCGTTCCAAAGAGGAAGCCTATAGAAAAGGTGATAAAATGCTGTACAATCAGGCCAGAAATGTATTAACAAGGGAGATCAGAGCAGCAAAAAGAAGCTACTCTGAAAAGCTAAAGAATCGGTTCTCAACAAATGAACCAGCAAACATGTGGAAAACTCTTAAAAATATCACTGGTTATAGCAAACCACCTTCCCAGGCTGAAGGACATCAGCAACTGGCAGATGACCTGAACGTGTTTTACTGCAGGATTGAAAGGAAAATAA
>QLTV01000546.1:694026-704641 GCA_003457575.1 Thermophis baileyi
CTCTGAATGTACACTAATCGGCATCCATTAAAATGAAATTCCGTTGCATACAGTTCTCAAAGGGTCTCCACCTCCAATATACACTACATAAACATGACAAAATAAATAAATAAATGCATAATTATGCATATACCCACATATATTATATGACACAGAGAAACAACACAGTCTAGTTCGGATGTATTAATTTGAATGTATTCATATACTGTACATGGCGAGAAAAATGAATCTTGCAAGTTTACCAGCATAGGGAACAAAGTTGTTACAGAATCTGGTAGTCCTTCTAGAAATACTTTGAAACCTTTGTGTTGTCTCTCTCTCTCTCTCTCTCTCTCTCTCTCTCTCTCTCTCTCTCTCTCTCTCTCTCTCTCCCTCCCTCCCTCCCTCCCTCCATCCCTCCCTCTCTCTCTCTCTCTCTCTCCCCCTCCCGCCTAGAAGAGCAAATGGGGATGAGGAAGAGAAACCTTGCTGAATTCCATTCCATTCCATTCCATTCCATTCCATTCCATTCCATTCCATTCCTCTCTCCAACCAACCAACCAACCAACCAACCAACCAACCAACCAACCATTTATATGGCCAGCCACTGGCCATGTGATTCTGGGTATTGAACACTCCTTTAAAAATAATAAGTAATCAAAAACAACACATCCTATTCTGGGTGACACAATCACATCTCCAAAAATGGGCTCATCCAGCATCCTGGCCCACAGCTTGGAAGGAAGAACTAAGTCTTCCATGCTTTGCAGGGTCAAGAACATCCAAACTTCAGGAGTTATACTGTTTCATAAGACAGGCACTGCAACATAATGTAATATCTCTTCTTCAAGGGCTGCACTGGTTACTGGTCAGCTTCTGGGTGCAATCTTTAAAACACTATATTGTTCAGAGTGTGGATATTTATGGAATAAATAGATATTTATTTATCTATTCCCAGTGACTTTGGTCCAATAAGATCAAGCAGGATAGGCTTGTTCTAGGGTTTCAGGCTGGGGATCTTCTCCAGACATCCCGGAGATGCAAAGGATGGACATGTAGTGTTTAGATTCAAAGAATATCTCCATCCATATATCATTTCCTTAAAATAGGTTAATGGCTGCTAGCTTGGTTGATGTTAATGATGAAGCAGCTTAATGCTAGAATATATCTCAATAATTATCCTGAGAACAAAGAACAGAGAAGTCAGTTGTCTTCATGTTCTCTTTGTCAGTTTCTCAAAATGTCTGCTTGACCACATAGCATAGCTGACTGGGGAATTCTGGGAGTTGAAGTCCACATAGCTTCAAGTACTCAAGGTTGAGAAACTTTGCTTAAAGGATTACGCTGCCCATACTGCAAGACCTGGGGACAGGGACCCCAAGAATAAGTTTTCTCAGCAGTAGACCCCTCTTTTCACAACAGCATTATCTCTTGCAGTCAGCCTAACATTTTTTTCGGGAAAGTGATAAAAGACTTTCTGTGGGATCTCAGGATAGGAAGAGTTTCAATTAGGACAGGAACAGGTTTCCACGTTTGATTTTTCAAAGAGATTTTGTGTATTGTAAGCCTCCCAGATTCCACATTTGATTTTTCAAAGAGATTTTTTTTAGTCCTGTGTATTGTAAGCCTCCCAGAATTGCAGATGTAGACAGCGCACAGAGAGTGGAAATAAAATAATAAAACAATGTAAGTGCCACACTGGATAAGATGAAATGAATAGCAGCTATAATGAGAAAAGAGGATGACAGAGCAAAAAGCCTATGCTGCTACCTCTGGGAAATTATTAGCAGAGGAGTGAAGTTTGAAGGATGGGAAGCTGAAGGGTGCCTGCACTTCACCTTTATTAGAATAATCAAAGCACTGATACAGGCTACCTTTTATCTGGGCTGTGCAAATGTAATAGGACTGGACCATGATTAAGGGACTGAAGAGGATAGGGGTATATTTACACAGGAAGGCTGCTACGAAGTACAGTGCAACTGAGCTACAAAGCCACCTGGTGACACTTCTTTTGAGAGGCATAATAGCACACTGTCCATCCATGTTTTATTTTCTGGCAGCTGTGTGATGTGAGTTCACCACTGATAACTAACAGAGTGTGGAAAAAACCCTTCTGTGTTTTGTAAGCCTGTTTAGGGATTGTATGGTTACTAAGCTAAAGCTATTCCTCAGCTTATGACTAGTGGCTTAGTGACTGTTCAAAGTTACAATGAATTCTACCTTGGGGCTACATATGACCCAGATTCAAAGTTCTGATGGTTGCTACCCAACACTCCCATAGTCACATGACCAAACTTTAGGCGTTTGGCAACACAAACCCACTAATAGCCATTTGCAAGGACCATGTTTTACAACTGTTTTGCCAAAATCCAACATTTACTTCTGGCTTTCGGCAAAACTTCACCCATGGTTCTCTTAAAGACCATGCCATTCACTTAACAACCATCACAAAATACATTGTAAAATCCAGGCTATATACCAACCAATCCATTTTATGATGGTCACAACTTACAGTGGTGATGAGCAGGCTCCATTATGATTGTAAATCAGGGACTATTCTGTATAGATGTTGGTTTTGTGCCATATATGAGCCTAGCCAATTCAGTTAACAACCCCTCATGAAAGGCAAGGAGTAAAAGCTGCCTGTAAATTACAGCAGCAGCATGCTTAGACTTAGTTAACACAGAAGTAGCACAGTTTTAACCAAGGTTATTTAGTCTCTTCAAAGGAGACTCAGGTTAGTGATAGCTGTGATTATGGGGGGGGGGAGCCCTGAATTTTGAGAAGGTTTGACAAAAATAGGCTGCCTACCAGTGGTGGGATTGAAATTTTTTACTACCGGTTCTGTGGGTGTGGCTTGGTGGGCGTGGCTTGGTGGGCGTGGCAGGGGAAGGATACTGCAAAATTTGCATTCCCTCCCCACTCCAGGGGAAGGTTACTGCAAAATCCCCATTTCCTCCCGATCAGCTGGGACTCGGGAAGCAGAGAATAGATGGAGGTGGGGCCAGTCAGAGGTGGTATTTACCGGTTCTCTGAACTACTCAAAATTTCTGCTACCGGTTCTCCAGAACTGGTCAGAACCTGCTGAAACCCACCTCTGCTGCCTACCCACCAATGTTCAGCTTTTTATCTACTATGGAGGTGCTTTCACTATTTAGACACCAGCAGATCAAGTCATTTTGGATACTAAACTAAAGATCAAGTCATTTTGGGATATTAATGTTTTAATATACCTTTATTAATGTTTTAATATGCCTTTGTTATATTAATTGTTTAATATACCTTTTCCTGCTACTCTAGAGTGAGAGCCATGCTACTGGTGAATGTTTTTGCAGTCTCTGGGAATATATTTTTTGTAGTGGCAAAAAGTGGCCCTTCTCACATCCTGGTAATTATTGGAAGAGTCTTAACAGGCTTGCATGGTGGTAAGTTAAAAGCTGATTCTCAATAGAGCTTTTCTCCTTGGATTTTTCCTGACACTTCCATGATTGTTTGCAAGTGAAAAAGGAACAGGCTGCATTATCAACACTTGGCTGGGAGCAGTGATTCTCTAGGGTTGAGGCTTTCCCTAGTTATTCTGGGGATCGAACCAGGGATCTTCTCTTGGGGAAACAGGCACTCCATCATCCATCACCATCAGCAAGGCATTTGACAAAATAGACTACAACCTACTTCTTGGTGAGCTAGAAAAAAGGACCAGAAGGACCAGGGGAGACATGATGGCAGTGTTCCAATATTTGAGGGGCTGTCACAGAAAGGAAGGGGTCAAGCTATTTTCCAAAGCACCTGAAGGCCAGGCAAGGAATAATGGATGGAAACTGATCAAGGAGAGATTCAATTTAGAAATAAGGAGAAATTTTCTGACAGTGAGAACAATCAACCAATGGAACAGCTTGCCTTTTGAAGTTGTGGGTGCTTCATCACTGGAGGCTTTCAAGAAGAGATTGGACTGTCATTTGTCAGAAATAGTGTATGGTCTCCTGCTTGGGTTGGGGGTTGGACTAGATGACATACAAGGTCCCTTGCAACTCTGTTAATCTGTTAAATCTGTCATCCAGCTTCTGAAATTAGCATGTGGTATACATGAACTTAAGAAAGAAAAATCTGAGTATAAGGAGATGACAGAGAAGTAAGATCCAGATCCAGCAATAGCAATAGCACTTAGACTTATATACCGCTTTACAGTGCTTTACAGCACTCTCTAAGCGGTTCACAAGCAACTGTCAGAGCTGTCAGTGGTTGAGAGGATTACAACAGAAACTGACAACAGTATCTGGTGGAAATCCGATAACCATCTGCTGAGGGGACCTTACAACTAATGCTTGCATTCAATAACAGCAATGGTTCTCAATCTGTGGTCTGTGGACCCCTGGGGTCCCACAATGTCATTACAGGAAATCCATGATGGCTTGAGGAAATGTTATGACTTAAATCTTGAGTTAAGTCTGGGGGGGGGTGTCCGTGGTCATGGTCCGTGGCCACAAAAGATATTTAAAGGGTGTCTGTGGTGAAGAGAAGGTTGAGAACCACTGCAATATGGTTATCTGGGCAGATAAAACCCAGACAATTGTACCAAAGAACTAGAAGAGGGATAGGCAATGTATTGCCTTCTAGCATGGTTCTAGATGAGTAGAGCAGCTCAAATGCATCTAGAGATTGCGTTGAAAGAGACAAGGACTTCAGGAAAGCTAGAACCAAGGTTACAATAGTAAGGAGCAATTTAGGCATATGCAATCAAGAAATAGTAAATAAAAAAAATTGAAAGTGTTCTAAATTTGGCCAGCATCTGAAAACACTTTCTTTCCCATATCAGTGCCATGTTGTGAGAAGCAATATGCTGCTATCAAGAAACCACATGAAGTCACTCATGCATGACTTAAAGGAGTATTTGGTTTTCTTTACTGAAAGACCTACATTCTTGAAACAGATAGAAGTCCTGGTTTTTTTTAATGTTTATATGACTTACATTTTTTGGAATATGATTTTCCACTATATTTTAAAGGCGTTCTTTAAGATAGCTGGGGAAATGATTGTTCTGATGATTTAAGATGCTACAGTCAGTGCCCTTGTCCGTTTGTATTTGCCCAGGACTCTCATCTGGACTTGCTCCATTGTATGTTGGAGAAATAGCTCCAACTGCTCTCCGTGGAGCTCTGGGCACCCTGAATCAGCTGGCTATTGTTATAGGTATTCTCATCAGCCAGGTAGGTAAGACTGCATGGAGGACTTGGTATCCATGTAACTAAGTTGTGCTGTCATGACTCTTTATCTGTACTTTAGTTAAAAATGAATTCCTAGTTTCTTGATCTGGTTATTGCATGCATTTATTTATGAAGCATATTTATACATCAAGATTCTCCCCCCCCCCCCAAAAAAATAATAATACATTTTTAAAATTTCAGATATTTAAAAATATCTGAAAGCAAACACTTGCATCCGTGCCTACTGACAATGCTAATAGTTTCGATTGTTTTAATTATCATAATAACTATTTAAATATACTCAGCAATCAGCAAGTTATCAGAAAATTTGGTACCAGTTGCATAATGATGAACAATAGATAATTGTTCAAGAATTGTTCAAGATAATTGTACAAGAAGCAATGGATGGAAACTAATGAAGGAGAGAAGCAACCTAGAACTAAGAAGAAATTTCCTGACAGTTAGAACAATTAACCAGTGGAACAACTTGCCTCCGGAAGTTGTGAATTCTCCAACATTGGAAGTTTTTAAGAAGAGATTGGACAACCATTTGTCTGAAATGGTATAGGGTTTCCTGCCTGAGCAGGGGATTGGACTAGAAGACCTCCAAGGTCTATTTCTATTATTTCTATTATTTCTATTATTTCTATTATTTCTATTATTTCTATTTCTATTTCAATTATTTCTATTTCTATTATTTCTATTTCTATTATTTCTATTTCTTTCTATGAAAGAGGGACTTACTGAATAGTCTCAAATTGTAGGGTCCTTGATGCTCTCTGAATCTTTAAACTGCCCCTCAGTTTGGAGCACTGTGGCCCAAAGCTGGTCTGTGTGAATCAGATATGTCAGTGCAATTGCACAATGATTGAAAGTATTAGTCTATGTGTCACCCTATCTGTGTGCCTGTCTACCTGTAAATACCCAATATGTAAATGTCTATGGAGATTCTCAGTCATCCAGGTCATGGTTGTCCCAAAGGTGCTTTTTCAGGAGGCAACTGGCCTTTCTTGTTTTTTCTTTGAAGACATTTCGCTTCTCATCCAAGAAGCTTCTTCGGCTCTGACTGGATGGTAGGGAATGGAAGGATTTATATTGCTTGACCAGCTGTCTGTAAGGAATATAAATCCTTCCATTCCCCATCATCCAGTCAGAGCTGAAGAAGCTTCTTGGATGAGAAGCAAAATGTCTTCAAAGGAAAAACCAAGAACGTTCAGGTGCCTCCTGAAAAAGCACCTTTGGGATACCCAATATGTACCATATATACATGTACATATGTATCTATGTATATGCTGCCTGAAGTAGGAGATGACTAAGTGAATCTGGCTGGACTTAAAAGAGTCAGGTCTTATTAGTATTTAAATAGGAGCTCATCAGACAACCCAGGGTAAAAGGGTAGAATAGAAAATAGAATAGTCCAAAAACATGGCGTAAGTATGTCCATGACCATGAAGTTACAAGGACTTGCGTTCAACTCAAAGGAGTCAGTCTCTAGTTCAATTCCCTAAAGATAAACCAGCAGAGCATATTAAGTTAATTAGGATTGGTGTAAACGAGCCCATGAGGACAACTACTATGAACATGGACAACTTGCAACCTTTGGCCTCATTACAAAACACTGTTCCTTTGCTTCTTGACGTAGACAAAGAACAGCAAAACATCTCAATATGAAAAAGTACAACAAACAGAAAAGTGGGTCTTAGAGAGGAACCAAAACTGTGTCAACATGATTCCATCAGCCACTTTGGGTTGTGGAGGTCCCACCCCTCACATGCTTTAGACTCCTGAATGCAGTGTCTGATACATACTTCCGAGAGACTTCTTTCTTGCATAAGAAGAAGGTTGTCTACTCTTGCTGCAGGGCAGTGTTTCTCAACCTTGGTCATTTTAAGATGGGTGGACTTCAACTCCTTCGATTCCCGAGCCAGCATGTGAGTTAAAGTCCACCCATCTTAAAATGGCCAACTTTGAGAAACACTGCTCTAGACATTGAAGCAACAAAGCTCAAATATATGCTGTAAGTAAGCTACCTGAACTCCAGTGGGATTGAGGCAATTTATAAACAAACAACAAACAAGCAAGCACATGAGAAGATAATTATAGCATATCCTGGAGTGAAGAATGTACTCAGTTGTTGTTGTTTTTTTAAATAAACTTGTGTGCTGCCCAAATTCCAGTAACTCTGGGCACCATATGTGTTTGCCTTTAAAACAAAAGGGACATCATAAAGACATTTTTGAATAATTGAGGCCATCATCTAGATTTATATCCTGAAGCTCAAGAAGACATATTCTTTTGTTCAATTTTCTCCATAACAATAATGTGAGGTATGTGAGACTGAGAGATAGTATCCAGCACAAAAACACACAGTTTCCCTGACTATTGCGGATTTGAACCCCAACCCCAGTCAAATACCTCAACTACTGTACCACACTAGCTCTTGTATTGCTGGCATCACCATCAGAAGAAAAAGATTGCATCTGGATTCCACTCATACTGAAATGAACCGTAAGAAGTGTCCTTAGGAAAGAGTTTTATTGATGTCACCACTTCACATACTCTTCCTTATTAACGCCAAGAGTCTTGACTTGACATTGATTTATAGTGTTCTATATTTTCTCCAGGTTCTTGGATTGGATATCTTGTTGGGCACACCAAAAAGTTGGCCATTACTTCTGTCCCTGTCAGGTGGTGCTGCTGTCTTTCAGATTTTTCTGCTCCTAATTTGTCCAGAAAGTCCTAGATACATGTACATAAAATGTGGAGATGTTGAAGGAGCCCAAAAAAGTAAGAAGAATTCTTTCAATTGCTTGAAAATTATGTTGAAAAATGCGGGTCATAGCTTCCTAGGAGAAGTGGAACTTAGTTTGGATGAGTATAGTAGTATCTTTGACTCTAATTAGTTCTAATCTAAAGGCTTTTGTTTGCCTCCTAAGATCACTGCTCTCTTATAATCCTTTCTTTTCCTATAAATGTAAACAGAAACATCACAGCTTCAGGATGAGGGGCTGTAACAGGGGTGTCAAACTCAAGACCCGGGGGCCAGATTCGGCCTGCAGGATGTTTAGATCTGGCCCGTGGAGCTGCCCTGGAAACAGCGAAGGACTGGCCTGCAGTGCCTCTGCCAGCGAAAATGGAGCTGGGGGGGGAATGGACGGACACTGGCAGAAGGCTGCAGGAGGCCGTCGCAGCCGATAATGGGGCCCGGGAGGACTGCATGTGCCCCCCCCCCGAGTTCCGTATTCGCTGGCAGAAGGCTGCAGGAGGCCGTCACAGTTGAAAATGGAGCTCAGGAGCCCGTTTTCGCTGGCAGAGTGCTCGGGCCCCCACAGGCGCCCCCAACACAAGTGACATCAAGCTGGTCACGCCCACCCCGGGCCCCTGAGGTCAAACACAACCTTGATATGGCCCTCAATGAAATCAAGTTTGACACTCCTGGGCTATAAGGTTTACCCTTTTACCTGGCTTCCTTGTGAGTTGTGTTTCCCCAGAGTTTGGGCTCACCTGGCAATTTTTCACTTAGCAATTGCTTTGCTTTAAGATCAAGTTGCTAGTCATCCAATGTCATTAAATGAGAGCTACCTGGAGCTCTTTTCCACCAAGAAAGACTTTTTAATGTTTCCTTCCTAGATTTATTAAAACTGAGAGGACAAAACTATGATGCCACCAAAGAAATTGAGGAAATGGAGAAAGAGAAAGAAGAATTATCAAAAGAAAAACCTGTCTCCATTTGGCAGCTGGCTACAACTGAGACCTACCGCCAGCCGTTCATAGTGGCCATAGGCGTTCATATTGCTCAACAGTTTTCTGGAATTAATGCTGTGAGGTTTTTTTGTTTTTGTTTTGCTGATGGGTATTAACATTAAATATGTTTACTTATGTCACTTATACACACCTATCTGGGAGTGTTATTCAGCTGGGTGGGAGTTCTAGGCAATGCAATAATAGAAATGAATATCTGTAGCTCGGGGTTGAACTGCGAAACACTTAATGCTCTCTGAGCTTAGTTGTTTGCTTGCAGACATTTCATTACCTGACTCCATAACAACATCAGTGCTCAATCCAATAATAGATTTCACAAGTGATAATTAAACCATAAGCACTGGGGAAATTGAAGTCAGCTCCAACATATCAGTAGGATTGTTAATATATTCTGGGAAATATTTCCATTTTTATAAATACAGCTGCCAGTTAATTTGTGCTATCAGCATCCTGAAATTTCATTTAAGTCAGAAACAAAACTTGCGTACAGAGTGTGGTGAAAGGATTTTTGCTGCTTCTAACAGATTACTTTTGTCTCTCTTGTTAGATTTTCTACTACTCTACTGATATTTTCAACAAAGCTCATGTCAAGAAGCCTGTTTATGCAACCATAGGAGTCGGCTTTGTGAATACGGTGTTCACCATCGTTGCTGTAAGTAGCAATAGCAATAGCATTTAGACTTATATACCGCTTCATAGTGCTTTACATCCCTCTCTAAGCGGTTTACAGAGTCAGCATATTGCCCCCAACAATCTGGGTCCTCATTTTACCGACCTCAGAAGGATGGAAGGCTGAGTCAACCTTGAGCGGGTCAGGATTGAACTTCTGGCAGTCGGCGGAATTAGCCTGCAATACTGCATTCTAACCACTGCGCCACCACGGTTCTTTTTTCAGTGCCTTCAGTAACTTTAAAAAGTAAGCACAATTTATGTGTAACATGCTTGATGTGGGTCCAAACTGGTTGCTGAAGTGTTATTTCATCCAACCATAGTAACTGAATATGGTACTGAAAAAAGTGACTTATGACTGTTTTTCACAGTTACGACCATTGCAACATCCCCAAGGTCACATGATCAAAATTCAGATGCTTGGCAACTGATTCATATTTATGACTGTTGTGTGTCCCGGGGTCATGTGATCATCTTTTGTGACCTTCCGTTGAGCAAAGTCAATGGGGAAGCCAGATTCACTTAACAACCATGTTACTAACTTAACAACGGCAGTGATTCAACTGAACTGGCAAGAAAGGTTGTAAAATGAAGCAAAACTCACTTAACTGTCTCACTTAGCAACAGAAATGTTGGGCTCAATTGTGGCCATAAGTGGAGAACTACCTGTATTTTTTGTCTTGTTTTTTATTTATTTATTTATTTGTTTGTCAAACATGTACAAGATAGCAGGTATAGGTATAAACATAAACAAAGTAAGTACAGATAAATGAGGACAATAGGACAGTAAGACAGGGACAGGAGGCACGCTGGTGCGCTTATGCACGCCCCTTACAGACCTCTTAGGAATGGGGTGAGGTCGACAGTAGACAGTCTAAGGTTAAAGTTTTTGGGGTTTGGGGAAGAAACCACAGAGTCAGGTAGTGCATTCCAGGCGTTGACCACTCTGTTGCTGAAGTCGTATTTTCTGCAGTGAAGTTTGGAGAAGTTTACATTAAGTTTGT
>QLTV01000546.1:711398-725011 GCA_003457575.1 Thermophis baileyi
TCCAGCACTGCGCATGCATCGCCATCTTGTTTTTGGCTTTTTTTTTTTTGGCATTTTTTTTGGGGTTTTTTGGCACTGCGCATGCGCGCGCCCATGAGGCACACACACGCGGCGTGGGAGGAAGCGAACCGGCAGCGAGGTAAGTTAGAACCCACTCCTGATTAAGAGATGTCTTCAGCTTCATGATGAACAGATGCCAACAATAGTGGATTTGGGGCCAGGACTAGTATACTGTAAGGCGTACACTACAGGTAGTCCTTGACTTACAACAGTTCATTTAGTGACCATTCAAAGTTACAACAGCACTGAAAAAAGTGACTTATGGCCGTTTTTCACACTTACAGCCATTTACAGCAGGGGTGTCAAACTCGTTGCCCGCGAGTTTGATACATCACACTCTGATACATCACGCGCTGGCCACACATACCCCCGGTTTAACGAAGAGGGGGAAATTGCGATACGTCACGTGACGACATGTCATCACGAGTTTGACATCCTTGATTTACAACATCCCCATGAACTTGTGATCAGAATCCAGAAGTTTGGCAACTGACTCATTTATGACAATTGAAGTGTCCCAGGGTCATGTGATCATCTTTTGCGACCTTCTGACAAGCAAAGTCAATGGGGAGGCCAGATTCACTTAAGAGTGTGTTACTAACTGAACAACTACACTGATTTGCTTAACAACTGTGTCAAGAAAGGTCGTGAAATGGGGCAAAATTCACTTAACAAATGCTTCACTTAGCAACAGAAATGGTCGTAAGCTGAGGGCTACCTGTACATAGCGGCAGAAATATAATACCTCCCTGCAGCTAATACCAAAGCAGGAGGTATTATATTATACCTCAAAGCAAAGGTATAATATAATACCTCCCTGCAACTCCTGAAAGTTCACAGTCTTGTGAACTTTTCCCAGTTCCCAAGACTGGGAAAAGGCATGGATGCTTTCAGGATTTTTAGTGACCTGCTACATTCAAGCCACTCCCTGCTCCCAAGTAGCTTTTCACTTGCAGATCTGAAGTGCTCAGCAGTCCTAGTATTCAAAACACGTGAAAGACGCTAAGACTGAAAGACGCTTGAAAGACGCTTTAATCCAGACCAGTATTGTCTATGTGGAAGGCAAAGCAGCTCACCTGAGTCATGGATGCAGGTTTTTCACATTACCCACTACTGCAACTTTCTACTTTGAAGCCATATATGTGGCCTAGGAGGAAGCTACAGCTCCTTCGTATCATGGAAAGTATCAGTTGGATGGGAAGAGGATAAGGCGCAGGGGTGGGATTCAGCCGGTTCAGACCTGTTCGGGCGAACCGGTAGTTGTGACCTGCTGGTGGGCCCACCCACCTGCCCGGCTGCAATCCCGTCCTATATCGCTGTGTTTTTTGAAGTCGCACGCATATGTGGACAGCGCACGTGAGCGAATTGCTTTTTTTTTTGACGCCGCATGCATGTGAGCGAAGCTATCCAGTCCTATACAATCGCCGTGTTTTTGATGCAGCGCGTATGTGTGCAAGGCACGTGCGTGAATTGAGCGTGTGTGCACAAGCAAAGCAAGCGTGCGCGTGCACACGCTCACATTTTCGATTCTGGGCGAACCGGTTGTTAAATTATGTGAAGCCCACCTCTGGATAAGGTGCATATCCCAGTTAATAATGTGCAGGGAATCATGTCCTAATCTGGGTATATCCAGATAAAAAGATTCCGGGTAGCGTAGGATGGAAACAATTCTTCTCTGGGAGAACTGCTGCCAGATTTCTATCACGGACTATATGTCTATAGAGATACTCAGTAATCCAGGTCATGGATGTCGCAAAGCTGCTTTTTCAAAAGGCAACTGGACTTTGTTTTTCCTTGAAGACAGTTCGCTTCTCATCCAAGAAGCTTCTTCAGTTCTGATTCCTCCACCATTCAGTCAGAACTGAAGAAGCTTCTTGGATGAGAAGCGAAACGTCAAGGAAAAACAAAGTCCAGTTGCCTTTTGAAAAAGCACCTTTGGGAGAATCGCAAGACTCCACCACCGATGGACAATGCCCAAGCGAAGCTGGGATCGATGTGGTGGGGCTTACAGAGCTGTTAACAATGCAAGAGTGAAACTATGCAAAGAGATGCACTTGACGCAATGAGAACGTATGCAAAACAAGGATATTTCCATACAAACGTGAGTTTATTGCTTCCTGAAATCAGTGATGGTATAAACGCCTTCTCTCTTTGTTTCTCGCCCATCACAGAAACTATTGGGCTCCTACGTCTTTCTGGTCTTTGCGGCCCTCCTCGTCCTTTTCGTCTTATTTGTTTACTTGAAAGTGCCAGAAACCAAAGGCAAGTCCTTTGAAGAGATTACAGAAGAATTCCGCCGCCGAAGCAAGAAAGTTGTCGGGGCACCTACTGAAATGGAGTATTTGGGAGAAAACCAAGAGGCTTAGAAGCATCATCGCAGGAGGAAGGTTTGGATTCAACCCAGTAGAAACTCTGGAGAAACAGATTTTTAAAAATATAAATGCTTGGAAGGTTAAATCTGTTCTCTGACTATTAGTGGATGATTTTGCAGAGCAGTCTCTGAATTTCTGGGTTCCCTCAGGAACATGTTGCGTTATGGAGTCTCACAAGCCTTATGCAAAAGAGGCTAAGGAAGAAACTTCAGGGGAGGGCTATCGATTTAATGGGGAACCTATATTCCTGGCGATCCATGGTACAGGTATTCCTCGACTTACAACCACAACTGAGCCCCAAATTTCCACTGCTAAGCAAGACAGTTGTTAAGTGAGTCTTAGCCCATTTTACGACCTTTCTTGCCACAGTGGTTCAGTTGAATCACTGCCGTCGTTAAGTTAGCAACACGGTTGTAAAGCGAATCTGGCTTCCCCATTGATTTTGCTTGGCAGACGGTCGCAAAAGAGCATCTCCTGATCCCCCAGGACCCTGCAACTGTCATAAATACGAGCCAGTTGCCAAGCGTCTGAATTTTGATCACGTGACGATGGGGATGGTGCAATGGTCAGAAGTGTGGGAAATGGTCATAAGTGTTTTTTTCAGTGCCGTTGTAAATTTGAACAGCCACTAAATGAATTATTGTAAGTCGAGGAATACCTGTATTCTCTGGGATACAAGAGTGGTGCTTGGGCAAAGAAAAAAAGCACAAAACAGAAGCTGTTCATGCTCAAAAAGGGTATATGTATGTGCGTGTATGTATGCATACATATAGATTCCAAGAATAAGGTGTTTAGCCAGTCAGGGAAATCCACTGCATTAATATTGGTTTGTTCCACCAATTATGTAGCTTAAGGAAAGTTAAGCAAACATTTATTTCCTTTCGGTCGACATTAAGTCGCTCTGGTCTTTGAAAAATTAAATGCCATCAGGCCATATTCTGCCTCTGCCACATTTTGAGTGTTAACTCGCGAAGCATTCCTGACCTGCTCTCGAGTTGCCATAGGCATGGGGATGGGGAACCAAGCCTCGCAGCTGCAGCGAGGGAAATGCACTTCAGTCAAAACAAAAGCACATTCCAGCCATCTCTATGTCAAGGCCATCTCCACGGAGACCCACAGTGGCCGGAGGGAGGGACTTCTACAACCCTCGAAATTGCTTCGTTGGGGAATGTGACTGATGACACACCTTGGGGGGGAGGGGGGAACAGGGTCAGAGCCGGGGGGTGAATTAAGTGAGGTCAGAGTTGACTTGCTGTCAGGGTTCCGACTGATGCCCTAATTAAATCATGACCCTCAAGCCAAGCTTCAAAAGAAATCCAGTTATTTATTAGGAGCTTCATGTCGGCACGTTCCAAGTCAAGCCAACTCTGACCTCACTTAATTCACACCCTGGCTCTGACCCTGTTCCCCCCTCCCCCCAAGGTGTGTCATCAGTCACATTCCCCAATGAAGTAATTTCGCGGGTTGTAGAAGTCCCTCCCTCTGGCCACTGTGGGTCTCTGTGGAGATGGCCTTGACATAGAGATGGCTGAAATGTGCTTTTGTTTTGACTGAAGTGCAATTCCCTCGCTGCAGCTGCGAGGCTCGGTTCCCCATCCCCCTGCCTATGGCAACTCGAGAGCAGGTCAGGAATGCTTCGCGAGTTGACATTGAGCTCCAATTGCTGACAGGGTCATAGTAGTTTGGGAAGCAAATACAGAAGAAAGAAAACGACTGGGTCCAAAAGGGAAGCTTGTGAAATCAGATGATGCATGTTGCGGAGAAAAATAATTAGAGGCGAATTGAATCTTGTTTCCATGCTCTCAATCCTCAAGAATAAGACCGGAGGCCAGGAAAGATAAAAGTAATGTATTTGCAAAACAAAAATAAGAACATCTAAGTCTGTGTCTACATGGTGAAGGACAAAGAGAAACAAAGAAAAAGAGTAACACATGCGCAGTACAGGTATCACATGAAAACTGCATATCAGTGTACAGTGTCGTTTCAGAGTAAGAGTCCAGCTGACAAGTAAATATGAACGTAGTGACAATGCATTCACAGCGGCTGTATTCCTCCTTTAAAAAAAAAATCAAATGAAATCTACTTTGGAGATTAGCAGATCACTCGTCAGTCTTCACTTCCTCTATCGGTAGTCTTGGGTACCTCCAGCTGGAAGGCTGCTTATTAAAAAGCATTTTGTGGCAATTTCATGCTTTCCTCCTTAACCATTTTGTCCTAAAAAGAAGAAAACGGATGGAAGTGGATGGAAAGGACCATTTTATTGCTGCTGCTGCTGTTCTCTTATATTTGGAAAGAGTACGTGGTCTGGATATTTTGCAAAATTCTACAAAAAAAAAAAAAAATCAGGGCATGATGGGTCTGCCATGTACCAACATTGCTTTGCACATTTCATTTCATGCAACATTTTTTTCTTAATTAGAATCTTCTGCCTGTTTCTGCTGACACAAGTCCTTCTTCCTCCTTAGCATTCCTCATTGGCATACCCGGGGTCCAATGTTGCTTTTAGGAAATACAGGTAGTCCTTCACTTACGACCGCAACTGAGCCCAAAATTTATGTTGCTAAGAGAGACTTTTGCCCCATTTTTACAGTATGACTTTTCTTGCCACAGTTCTTAACTGAATCACTGCAGTTGTTCGTAACACAGTTGTTAAGTGAATCTGGCTTCCCGACTGACTTTGCTCATCAGAAGGTCACAAAAGGTGATCGTGTGACCCCAGGACACTGCGACCGTCATAAATATGAGTCAGTTGCCAAGTAATTGAATTTTGTATCACGTGGCCATGGGGATGCTGCAAGGGTCATAAGTGTGAAAAACGGTCCTAAGTCACTTTGTTCAGTGCCGTCAGAACGGTCACTAAATGAACTGTTGTATGTCGAGGACTACCTGTTTTTAAGAAGTATTTATATGCCACCTAGAGTTGTTTTATTGGTGAGATGGGCGGCATATAAATTTAATAAACAAATTTTTAAATCTTGTTCAGGAAAGTACGCAGAAGATGTGTTGAAAATAAAGGAATGGATGCACAGAGATAGGAACAGCTATGCTTTTGAGCACAGCTAAATAAAAAATCAACATTAAATGCACTGAATAAGTGTGGCAAATGAAGTCCGGCTTTGGTTAAATACAATTTTAAAAACTTGTCCTACCAATGCAATTGATAGCAGTATCTGCTTGCATTGGAGGAGACACTTCAGAGAGACAGGGTACCAATGATCTCACGGCACTGGCATTCTTTTTCCTATCATTTTATTATGAAAATGATGGGAACATGCTTCTATCATGTATCTCTTCACTCTTTTCCTTAGTTTTCTGTGCAAATGAATCGTATCATGGAGCAAAGCAAAATTAGGTTCCATGCAGGACTGATGCCACAGTTAGACAGCAACATCAAGGGTAGAAACAAGGTGATGGACAACAGTGTCGTGGATCTCAAAGGTGCTTTTTCAAAAGGCAACTGGACCATTTTTTTCGAGGAGGAGGAGGAGGAAGAAGAAGAAAAGAAGGAGGAGGAGGAGAAGAAGAAGAAGAAAGAAGAAAGAAGAAGAAAGAAGAAGAAGAAAGAAGAAGAAGAAGAAGAAGAAGAAGAAGAAGAAGAAGAAGAAGAAGAAGAAGAAGAAGAAGAAGAAGAAGAAGAAGAAGAAGAAGAAGAAGAAGAAGAAGAAGAAGAAGAAGAAGAAGAAGAAGAAGAAGAAGAAGAAGAAGAAGAAGAAGCATCAATAAAATAAGAAGAAGAAGAAGGAGAAGAAGAAGAAGCAGAAGAAGAAGAAGAAGAAGAAGAAGAAGAAGCACCAATTAACACCAACCTAGCAAATATTGCTATAGAGTAGACTGTCTTAACCTGACAGTTTATTATTTTAAAAAACAATAAATGTTTAAAATAGAGCATAACCAAAGAGTAGAAATCCAAAGCACCTGAGGGCAGGACAAGAAGCAATGGATGGAAACTAACCAAGGAGAGAAGCAACCTAGAACAAAGGAGAAATTTCCTGACAGTTAGAACTATTAATCAGTGAAACAACTTGCCTCCAGAAGTTGTGGGTGCTCCAACACTGGAGTTTTTTAAGCAGGGATTGGATAGCCATTGGTCTGAAGTGGTACAGAATTTCCTGCCTGAGCAGGGGATTGGATTAGATAGAAGGTCCCTTTCAACTCTGTTATTCTGTTATTCTATGCCTACCAGTCATTCTGCCAGAGGCAATATCCAAAAGAAACTTGAGGGAAGTGCTATCTATGTAATCATGCATTATCTACAGTTTTGATAGGTTGGAAATAAACAGTGTTTCCCCTGTGATTTCATGCAATGTTATTGTTTTTATTACTACATTGATATCATATCAGGTAGAGGATATAATCCTCTTTTCCTATTAACCAGTTTAATCTTCCCAAACATTCCTTTGAAATAGATTAGGCTGAGGGATTTTGAGTGATTTTTATGGTTGAGGAAAATATGAACAAGAATCTTGTATCTTTATCAAACTCTGTTAATACTTCATCACTCCAAATATAAAAATCTAATGGTTTAGTTATGCTCTCTAGGGCTTACAGGACTTGATTTTCCACCTCTCTGTGCAAATTCATAAATATATAAACTCAGAAATTGTGTTCACACAATATATTTAATCATATCAGAGAAAGCTACAGCAGATACGGTCATGCAACGTATTAAGTTTGGTTAATGTTAATGCTAGATAAGTTTGTTGCGGCTGAAATCATGGGATCCAGGTCACTGTTTAGTTTCTCATTTAGGCTATTGTGCGAATCCTCAAAATCCTTTAATTTAGTGGCCAGGTTAAGCATCTTAGATGAATATATAAGTTGGAAAATTTAGTATTCCTTATCTGGTCTTAGAAAGTAAGCAGGATCAAGCCTGATAGTACTTAGGTGGGAGACCATCAGGGAATCCTAGACTACAGTTTAGATCCGTGATGGCGAACCTATGGCACGTGTGCCAGAGGTGGCACGCAGAGCCCTCTCTGTGGGCATGCGCTGTCACCAGCTGCTCTTCTGGTTTCTTGCGTGCACATGCACGCTGGCCAGCTGGTCTTCACAGGCGCTGGAGCACTGGAAAACAGCCCGGAGCACTGAAAATGGCCTGAAAAATGGCCAAAAACACCCAAAAAACAGGCATGTGCGCGCCAGCCAGCTGGTCTTTGGGTTTCCGGGGCTCTGGCGCACACACATACACACACATGCACGCGTGTTCCAGTTTGGGCACTCAGTGCCGAAAAGGTTCGCCATCACTGGTCTAGATCGAGGAGTCAAAAACTGATCCAGAAGAAAGCAGTAGTAACTGGCTCCTGTCTTGTTACCATGAAAACTACATGGTTTTATAGTACATCGTTGTACATACCTTTGCATACAAAACTACGTTTGCCCTCTAATCTTTACAGAGTCTTTACAGAGAAGACACAGGACTAACCTCTGTTCATCAATTGCTTCTGTTGGGCCACTGAAATACAATCACTACAATCATTGAGTTGTTCTTTAGGAATGAAGGCAAATATATGTGTTCCAGGATAATGTTGCAGGATCCAATCTGGGTCAGTCACTGGGACCAGAGGTTTACTCTTCCGAGCTTTCGAACTCATGCTGGAGCCCATCCTCAGGGAGCTTTTCTCTATCAGAATGTAGCAGAACAGTTCTAGTACATTCTGGTAAGAGAAGTTCCCTGAGGATGGGGTCCAGCACGAGTCCAAAAGCTCGGAAGAGTAACTCTCTGGATAGTTTTCAGATTGATTGGGACAAAACTATTAAGACCTGACAAAAGAACAATTGCAGGATCCAATTTGGGTCAGTCACCAGGACCAGAAGTTTACTCTTCAGAGCTTTCAGACTCCTGCTGGACCCCATCCTCAGGGAACTTCTTTCTACCAGAATGTTGGATCCTGCAGTTGTCCTTTTGTTGGGTCTAAATAATAATTATCCCAATCAATCTGAAAATTAGGAGGCTGTGAGTTCGATCCTAGGTAGCAGCAGATATTTCTCTCTGTGGGCACTATAAGTAAATATCAGCTGCAAACTCTGCATTGGCGACAGGAAGGGCATCCAGCCAGTAAACACTCAGCTCCATTCAGTTGCCCCGACTCCACCCCAATGCAAGGGATTACGGCAGTGGTGAAATGCTACCAGTCCGCTCTTACCTGTCGGTCGCCGTAGAGCCGGTCGCCAAGGTAGCACGAGGCGCCGCCCACCCACCCGGACGCCGCCATTTGAGTTCTTTTACCCTCTGCGCATGCGCAAAGCGTTCTGTGCATTTGCAGAGGGTAAAAGAACTCAAATGGCGGCGTCCGGGTGGGTGGGCGGCGCCTCGCGCTACCTTGGCGACCGGCTCTACGGCGACCGACAGGTAAGAGCGGACCGGTAGCATTTCACCCCTGGATTACGGGGTCATTAAAAGACAAAAAATATATATCTGAAAACTATCCTGGCAAAAATTTAAGATGCTTACTTGTTAATTTAAGAGGTCAAACTCTTGGATCCTAAGAGGATCACATGATAAACAAAAACATTTCAGAATTTTTTAAAAAGGTAATCATTGATAGCTTTTTCGTTTACCCACAGCTTTTAATTGATGAACTGGTCAGCCAGCTAAGCACTGCAACCTTAAAACACTGTTAAATAATTCAGGCAAACGTTTTACACCACACTCTTGTAAGGAAAACCAGAATGGCCTTGTGGTTATAGAGGTGAGCTAACTATGAAGAACTTTCAACTTTCACAACTTTTCCAGGCGAGAACTTCAGCTATTTGTTAATTGTCAGCCTTAGTTACATGACAGCATTGTGGTGAGGATACAATAGGAAAATCACTCGGGCTGCATAAATGAAAAGCATAATAAATAAAGCTAGGTAGACTTGAAGTGGAAGGGAAGTGAACAAGTTCAAAGGTACACACCCACACAATGTTTGCATTCTGAAAGACCTTACAAAGATGCTGACATTTCTAGGCCAAGGAACTGTGTACAATTTTTACAAATGCCAGTGCTTTAACAAAGTAAAAGTCCATGGTATGACCACACATGTGCAGTCAAGGTTCTACACTAAGATAAGAAAAACCCAGAGGTGAAATGCTCCCGGTTTGCTCGTACCTGTCGGTCGCCATAGAGCTGGTCGCCAAGGTAGCGCAAGACGCCGCCCACCCACCCGGACGCCGCCCGGACGCCGCCATTTGGGTTCTTTTACCCTCTGCGCATGCACAAAGCGTTCTGTGCATTCACAGAGGGTAAAAGAACCCAAATGGCGGCGTCCGGGCGGGTGGGCGGCGCCTCACGCTACCTTGGCGACTGGCTCTACAGCGACCAACAGGTACAAGCGAACCGGGAGCATTTCACCCCTGGAAAAACCCAACTGTATAGCTATAGATTAGATGAAACTTAGGTTAATGCCAGTAACTGTGAGAAGGATCTTGGAGTCCTAGTGGACAATCACTTAAATATGAGCAACAGTGTGTGACAGCAGACAAAAAAGGCAATGCAATCCTAGGCTACATTAATAAAAGGATAGAATCAAGATCATGTGAAGTTCTAGTACAGCTTTATAAAGCCTTAAGTAAGACTACACTTAGAATACTGCATCCAGTTTTGGTCGCCACAATATAAAAAAGATGTTGCGACTCTGGAAAGAGTGCAGAAAAGAGCAAAAAAAAAAAAAGATTAGGGGGCTGGAGGCTAAAACTTACAAAGAATGGTTATGGGAATTGGGTATGTCTAGTCCAATGTTGGCGAACCTTTTCGGCGCCGAAACGGGAGCGCGTGCGCGAGCGCAGGGGAGCACCAGAAACCGGAAGAGCAGCTTCCCTGGCGCGCATGCGTGGGAGTGCCGGAAACTGGAAGAGCAGTTCCCCGGCATGCATGTGCACGCCGGGAAGCTGAGCTTCCGGTTTCTGGCATGTGCATGCGCGCCGGTCACCTGGTCTTCTGTTTTCTGGCGCGCATGTGCGTGCGAAGATCAGCTGATCGGTGCGCATGCACGTGCCGGAAACCAGAAGCTCAGCTTCCCAGCACACACATGTGCGCCAGGGAGCTGCTCTTCCAGTTTCCGGTGCTCCCGCCCGCGCGAAGACCACCTGGCTAGCGGACATGTGCACACCAGAACCGAAAAAAGCAACGGGTGACGGCTGGCGTGCCCGGTGATATGGCTCTGCGTGCCACTTCCGGCATGTGTGCCATAGGTTCGCCATCACTGGGCTAGTCTAATGAAAAGAAGGACTTGGGTTGACATAATAGCACTGTTCCAATATTTAAGGAGCTCCTACAAAGATGAGGGGAGCAACTTATTTTCCAAAGCACCAAAAGGCAAGACAAGAAACAATGGTTGGAAACTAACCAAGGAGAGAAGCAACCTAGAACTAAGGAGAAATTTCCTAACAGTGAGAGCAATCAACCAATGGAACAGTTTGCCTTCAGAAATTGTGGGTACTCCATCACTGAAGGCTTTCAAAAAGAGAAAGCCTTGTCTTAAATGATATGGGGTTTCCTGCTCGAGCAGAGGGTTGGACTAGAAGACCTCCGAGGTCCCTTCCAACTCTATTATCCTATGCTCTATCTATGCTTATGGCATAGTGCAAAATCCAGCAACTAAAACCATGGCATATTGTTGCTGTCTACTCTGTGGAATCCCACATATATTCCTGGCAGGCAGGCAGGTAGTTCAGTGTTACAGTTTTACCAACTTGCTAATCATTAAAACAGCCTCAGTGATCAAACCATGACTATTAGCTAAATGGTGGCATTACTTTACTTCTGGAGGTTCAGACAATGTTCCCGGATTGTGGTCAGCTAATAATGCATTATAATTAATAGACTTTAGGAAAAGCCTCTTGTCAGCATGGCGCTGATGGTGTTTTCCTAAGTGCCAACATTACTGCTCTTAGGAGGTTGCTCTTGTGTTCAGATGAATGCTTGACAACGTGCACTTCCTACTCTTGAAAATGAGCCTGGTGTCCTAATGCAACAAACGTGGGCCATGTGACCCCATTATGATTTTCCGTGCTATTATGAGTTTTTCTGCCTCACTTCACTCTGTGGTGGGTTTTTTTTTTTAAATTTTTGCTTTCAGCCTGAAACCACTCTTGTGGCAGAACTGAATAGCTGGGGAAAAAGAAATGAATAAATGAGCCAGAGAGACTGTGATGATTTGGGGCTGAGTATGCTCATTTCCCTTATAAATTACTATAGGTTGAAAGGGTTGGGCGTTCTGAATTATCTGCTTCAGAAATAAGATACTCTTCTGATTCAGTTCTTTCTCAAAATTCACCTGGATAAATTTCCCCTCCCCCGCCTTCCTTTGGATCTCCGAACACATCAAAATCTAAAGATTTGAAATGATATTGTTCAGCTAGAACAGGTGCAAAAAAAAGGCAATCAAACTTAACAGAGCGTTCCCTACAAAGGAAGATATTGAAAGCTTTTTGGATTAGAAAACATTTACTGAGGAATGAAGAAAGTGTGCACCCTTCGAAAATTATTTAGAAGTCGTGCTTCTGATCTGGTGTGTGTGTGTGTGTGCTGCTTCTCTGCTATTTTAATTTCAACAGTTGAATTTTTCTTTTAAGGCTTTTGCACATGCCTGAAAAAAAGGGTGGCTGCTTTAAGGAATTTTAAAGCCAGGGACACCTGTATGAAAACTCACGTTGAAGGCAGATCCTTTAAAATAGGAATAGTGTGTTCATCATAGGTTCAGCATTATAAACATCAGACCCATCTCCAAATCAATTCTACGTAGAGAACCTTACAGTTGACAATGTTACCAGTGCATAGATCATCATTATTAATCTATTTCTGCCCAAATATGGGTATAATGGTTAAGACAGAACTCAGAAAAGGCACTCCTTGGTACAAAAACTACATGAGTTTGCATCAATAACCAAGAATATAAATGGGACCACCCAGTGCTTGCATTTGCTCCACTGGAAGGAGGAGCACCAGTGCTGAGATGTTGTGTAATTAGACCTTTCAAAAATATGACTGTAAAGAAGGATGAGTAGCTACCCTAGAAATGGTTCAATTAAAAGGCAATTATACTAATCTTGTTTTGGGAAATAAGCCAAAATGTTCCCCTGCCATCTTTGTCTTTATTCATATAGGGATGTTAACTGGATAGGGAGGAAAAAAAATCTCAGATTAAACCTTAATGAGTTGGACATACTATTTATCTGTAAACATTCAGGCATTCCAAAAACTTTGCATCTGCATTGGCTTTAGATAGACTTTGCTCTCTTACAAAACACCCATTCTTGAATTGTGGGTTCTCCTGGACTCCCATGTCCCGCTTGAATAGCAGGGGGAAGCCATGGCCAAGGAACCTTTTGTTCAGCTTATGTTGGATGTGGACATCTTGGCAATAACTCGTGTCATCATCATCATCATCCATCTTGACTATTGCAAGGCATTCTAAGAGTAAGTCTGCTGTGAAGAAGACTTAGACTGCAGCAGCCAGAAAGGTAGAGCATAGTATCTGCCACTGCCTTCGATAGCTGCAACTAACCTTCTGGGCCCAGTTCAAAATGCTGCTTATTCCTTTCAAATCCCTGAATGGTTATATCAGGAACTGCCTAACCCATAATAATTGGGATCAATTATCAAGGAATAGCTCAAGGTCTTATCCTTGCAAGAAATTACTTCCTCAATATCTACCACTGCTGATCTTAAATGCAAGCTAATTAATGCAAGAAGCATTGTAAACAAAATACCCGAACTCCTCCTCTTACTAAAAACTGCTAAATTCGACATTATATTTGTCTGTGAAACATGGCTGAACGCATCCCTCCCTGACTCCATTATCAAAGTAAGAGACTATCATGTTTACCGGTCCGATCGCGAAACCCGCAGAGGAGGTGGAGTTGCCATCTTCTATAAAAAAAATCACTAAACCTAAAAAATATTCAAGTTACACATGAACTCGCTCTACCAGAAACCATAGTCTGCGAACTGTCCTTAAATACCACACTTCGCTTTCTACTATGTTATAGAGCCCCCGATTACGACATCACACATGCGAACAAGTTAACCTCACTACTAACGTGGGCAGCCTCCTACCCACACCCTCTTATTTTTCGTGGTGATCTCAACCTATCCCATATTAACTGGACATTAAATGAATGTACAACTGAACCCATACACTCAACCCTATACAATGCTATTACTAATCTAGGACTAGATCAACTAGTAACAAACAATAC
>QLTV01000546.1:747115-770053 GCA_003457575.1 Thermophis baileyi
TGCCGGCTGGCGGGACCGCGTGGTAGGGCCTTCTCTGTAGCCACTCCGACTCTGTGGAACCGGCTTCCCCCCGAGATCCGTACTACCCCCACCTTACTGGCCTTCCGTAAAGCCGTTAAGACCTGGCTTTTCCAGCAGGCCTGGGGCCAATAGTGGTTCTGATTGGCCCATGCATGGTTGTGTGAATGTTTTATTTTAAATATGGATGGTTTTTTTTAAAAGTGTTTTTATGTGTTTTATTTTTTACATGATGTAAGCCGCCCAGAGTCCTTCGGGAGTTGGGTGGCATATAAATTTTATAAATTAAATTAACTTAAATTAAATTTTCATTCTAGATTACAGTGGTATTCTAAGGGGGGAAAAGTTGGCAAAATTCCTTCTTCATAATTCTTATTCTGTAATTCCTGTAAATCTTTTGAGATAGTCCGGCAGGCCTGGGGCCAATAGTTGTTCTGATTGGCCCATGCATGGTTGTGTTAATGTTTTATTTTAAATATGGATGGTGTTTTTATGTGTTTTATTTTTTACATGATGTAAGCCGCCCAGAGTCCTTCGGGAGTTGGGTGGCATATAAATTTTATAAATTAAATTAAATTAAATTAAATTTTCATTCTAGATTACAGTGGTATTCTAAGGGGGGAAAAGTGGGCCTTCATTTTAATTTCCCATTTGTAAAATCCCTCATGCAAGTGTTTGAGCAACTTCCCCTTCCTACACCAATTAAAGGCTTGGATTTAGACCCAAAATCCCTCCATCCAAGTCCACAAATCCAACCGGGCCATTCAAGGTTTTTGGAAGAGAGAGCTATCTCTTGTCCTTTTACACCTGCTGACTTTAATAGTATTTCATCACTTTTGCCATTAGCTAATGGAAGCCCTGATGAACAATTCTATATAGTGCACCTGGGAGATACATTTCTTATTGCTTGTTTTTTTGGGGGGGAAGGGGTGTTTACTAATAGCATTGATCACAGGAAAAGAAATTGCTAAAGACTTATCAGAGAATCTGGAGGGGGAAGGGACTCGAGAGGTCATCTAGTCCAACCGGTGCTCCATGCATTTTTAGCACCCCCAGCCTCGCTGCTAAAAGCCGATAGCGGCAGCACAAAAAAATCACAAGGAAGAGTTTCGATGATAATTTATGCAATTTGGGAAAAATGGACAGCGTGCAAAAAAAAAGTGATCTGGGATCCCAAAGGTGCTTTTTCAGGAGGCAACTGGACTTCTGGGTTTTGTTTTGTTTTTTTGAAAACGTTTCGCTTCTCATCCAAGAAGCTTCTTCAGCTCTGACTGGATGGTGGAGAATGGAAAGGTTTATACTCCTTGCAGACTGAGAATCTCCATAGACAAGGGAGGTCTGGGAGGTCTTTCGTGCTCTCGTATCTTATTCCCAAAAACATAAACTCCGCGCGCTGATTATCTGACCAATGCGGGTAAACATTGGTCGCGAAGGCCCCGCCATTAATAACGCTTCCCACCCAAGGGCTGAAACAGTTTCATTTGCGCCGCTTTCCTTACAAGGAGCACGTGCTTTGACAAGTACATGCTAGTTTCAAACGTATGGGCGCGGACTGATGACGTTAACAGATGCAGGCATAATTTAAACCTTCGTAGGAAACATGAGAACGACAAGGAATAGAAACTGGAAGAGGTCCCGGCGGGCGGCACACTAAGGTGGGTGGGGCCATTATTAAACGCAGCCAATGGCGGAGGATGCTTGTGGGGGTGGGCGGGGCTGAGGGCTTCCGGACAGCGCAAGAAACGTGCCGCACACGCCCTTGCGTCCCCTTTTCTCCGCAGCTTGTCTTCCCTCCCCCCTCCCATCCCACGCGCCTTCCCGCTTCCCTTTCCGGCGGCGGCTGTGCGCATGTGCGTTGCTGCGACGCTCCGTCAGTCTTTTCCTGCGCCGCGTGAGGTAAGTGCTTGGCCTGACGCGGGCCGGCGGGCGCGTGTGCGGTATCTCCCGTCTTCCGCCCGACCTTTGGCGGGAGGCTCGGGAAGCGCGGGGAGGCTCGGAGGCCCTTCAAGGGCGCCGGACGCGCGTTAGCCGCCCCTTCCCGCTTCCTTGCGGCTCGGAGCCCAGCCATGGGGGGGAACGAGGGGCCAGAAAACGAAGCCCGGAGGAGGCCCTCCGGCTTTCTTTCGCGTGAGGAAGGCGTTGCCGGGCGGATTTCCCTCACCCGAGCGGCGCCTTCACCGAGTGCCCAGAGATTCTCCTCCTCCTCTTCCCGAGGCTTTCTTTTTCTCTCGCCCTGGAAAGGAACGGAGAGGCTGCCTCTCGTGTCCCTGCCCCCCTTCCCGAGTTGCCCGCGCGGCTCCACCCAGGTAGGTAGCTCCCGTCGCTGGCGAGGATGAATGACTCCGCCCGCTGGGAAAAGCCCTCGTGGATTTCGACAGGGTCGGGGCCTTCTCTGCCCTCCAACCTCGTTCACTCTTTCCTGGGAAGGCTGCAACCTCCACTAAGCCTGCCCCGTGCTTTAAAAAAAAACAAACCCTCTTTTAAGTTGACTCCGGTCGCCTGCGGCCTTGGGAATCGATAGAAAGGGCGGTCTGATAACTGCTGAGTCGTCAGTCCGACTCTCCCCCCCCCCCGTCCCATTCATCACGATAATCCATTAAAACGCTGGTACATAAATGCGGAGCCAGGGCCGCCTCCTTTTGACCTTTCAAGACAGCTTTAGGATTTAGAAGTTCATTCCTCTTGTTGAAGAACTGCAATTCAGGACTTTGTCCGGCATAAAGAGGGTGTGCCCAAATCCCTGTTAGAAATTTGCAAGTTGTCCTGAGGGCAAGTGGGTCACACCTTGTTGGCCTTCCCAGAATTTCAGGTTTGGTAGTAATAAATCCTCCCTAACGCAAAGGCTTTGCTTATCTCTCCGGGCATTTTTAATATTCTCTTCCAACAAGAGTCAGTCTTTCTCTTAGGAACTGAGTACGTCTGGATATGAAGAGACAAAAAAGGAGGGAGGCGTTTGCTATAAGTGGAGGAGGAGCAGGCAACAATGATTGCTGCCAAAATGCAGTCTCTTTTGCCTCTGGCCGCAGCTGCTGCCCGCCTCCCTTACTTGCACACCCTTATAGTTTCTATAATGGTGATGAATCATGTTTCTTTGTGGTAGTTGTAATGACAGATCTGTTTAAGCTACTGAAAACTGAATCACAATGCATTCAACACTACTGCTTCGGCCAGACTTCAATAAAAACCATTGCAGTAATTGTAACATGGTCTGGCTTAGCCATCATTATTAATTGAAATAAGCATGGTGTATTAGTTTCCCAACCGCTTGCTTCCTTCCACTTTTCTCAAGCATTTTAAATGTGGCCTGTGAATAACTGACATAAATAAAATAGTTTTACTTGTTTCTTAATTATATAGATCTGGAGGATATAATCTGAAAAAGCAATTTTGAAAGATACCTCAAATTGTATTGTTGCCAGACACTCTTATAAATCATAGTTACCAATCCTATCACTCAAGCTCCACCTGAGGGTTGGAAAGCTTTATGTTATCCTAACTATTATATAACTGTGACCACAGCTCTTCTTTGGTACCACATTGGAATTCCAAACTAATTTAAAATATTATTCATAACTTTTCTGTAGCTTACCCTTTTCTTCCCCCTCATTTGGATAATGCATATTAATTTAAGCTCTTTTATCTAAATGGTGAGGAATTGGATGTATCTAGAGAATAGTATACTACTGAGCAAAAAAAGTTTGTGAAAGAATAGTTGAGACTAGCTAACATCTATAAAGAGAGAGGAATAAACCCTACTTATTCTTTGGTGCAGAACACTATATAGATACTGCATTAGGTTAAAGCATCAGTAGTAATTTTGATGATATCTATGAAAAGGCTGAGAACTCTCTCTTGGAAATTACAGTATTTTCTAGAATTCATTTTGTACTATGGCGGATGAAGTTGACTTCACTACTGGAGATGCTGGTGCTTCTGCCACTTACCCAATGCAGTGTTCTGCACTCCGTAAGAATGGCTTTGTGGTGTTGAAGGGACGTCCCTGCAAGATTGTGGAAATGTCAACTTCTAAAACTGGCAAACATGGTCATGCCAAGGTAATCTCAAGAGTATAATTTACCTCTTTTACTGCTTTGATGCACAAGTAGTGTCTTATGAATATTAACAATTTGCCATTATTTCATTTTTGCTTAAACTGCATTTGTAGTTGGTTGTCCTTACAAATGGATGCAATCATCAAATAAAATTGCATACTATATTGTTTCTCCAAATAGAACATATTTAAAGTGAACGAATTCCAAAATGGCACATTGGATTAATTCAAGCATTGTGCTCTAATTCTGCATATCATTTTTTTTCAGCCAGTTCTCCATGGTCTGTTACTTTCTAAATGTTTTGGGACTAGAACCTGCAGAATTGCTAGCTAACATGGCCTTTTCTGTGCCCTGTCATAATTGAACTTCCATGCCAATAAATGAAAGGGAAAATCTACTTGCACAAGAAGTGAAAGGGTGGAGGAAATCCAGATGCCAGTGTGTAGCATGTTTTCTTTCTACAAATTAGTCTAAGATTTTAAACATATCTCGAGTGAATTAATATATCTAATTTTACAAGTAAGTTTCGTAAAGAATATAGAAGTAGCTTAACTGAATTTTACCTTTGAAATTTGCAGAATGTGGTACATGCTAAAAGTTAGAAAGTTGCCTTATATGTAAATCTGCTTGTGACAGTCTTCTGATAGATTGCACCTTAGCAGAATAGTTAGTAGCTAAGAGCTGGAGAGTTGACACTTAAATTAAGCTTGCTTCCCTATAAATTACCCCACTTACCCACCTATTGTGTTGCCTAAGGCCCTGTAATGAATTTGCATTTAAATACTTGATGAACCTTAGGCATTATCTTATATACAATACTTTAATACAGCTATTTGTATAATGCAAACACCTAATAGTTTTGAGCCTTTGGGAAAACATCTAAAATATACATAGTACAAAACAACCAGTTTATGACTGGTTACATTGATAACATTAGAAATGAAACGGGTCTTCAACGATGTTACATATTCAGAATACTGCAGAATCTATATTGAAACACATGTTCATAGCTAGTTTGTTTCCCCTCAACTTTTGAGAAAATGTGAAATACAATATTCTTGGTAACCTAATTATATGATTGTTTTCTAAATAGGTTCATTTAGTTGGTATTGATGTGTTCACTGGCAAAAAGTATGAAGATATATGCCCTTCCACTCACAATATGGATGTTCCAAATATCAAGAGGAATGATTACCAGGTAAGTGTCTCTGAATCTAGGCTTTCCTTGGACCTGCTGTCTAGATGTGTACAAAATGGAAGCCTCACTTTGGGGAACCTGGTCTAAATTGAGATGAGGGACCCTATGGACCTCCATATACTTAGGCTACCCAATTGTCCCTTTGTGGTGCTGAAATTGATTCATGGATACCTAGATTTGCAACAGTTTATTCTTAATGGGGTTATTTACACTTTAATATTGTGTAGTATCAATTCCAGGTAGTCTTCAACTTAAGACCACAATTGAGCCTAACTCTGTTATTGAGACATTTGTTAAGTGAGTTTTGCCAGATTTTATGACTTTTCTTGCCACAGTTAAGTAAATCACTGCAGTTATTAAGTTACCAACCTGGTTGTTAAATTAATCTGGCTACCCCATTGACTTTACATGATCCTGGGACACTGCAATGGTCATAAATATGAAAGCATCTGAATTTTGATTGCATGATCATGGGGGTGCTGCAAAAGTTGTAACTCTGAAAAATGGTCATAAGTCACTTTTTTCAGTAATATTGTAACTTTGAACGGTCACTAAATGAACTGTTGTAAGTCAAATACTACCTGTATCTGTCATTACAGGCTCCTAAAAGGTCTCATTACAGTTGTCGTCATACAATATTCTGGATTGTATGATTCCTATGTTACTAGAAAGAACGTACAGGTAGTCCTCAACTTATGACCATAATTGAGCCCAAAATTTATGTTGCTAAGTGAGACATTTGTTAAGTGAATTTTGTCCCATTTTACAACCTTTCGCGCCATAGTTGTTGAATCACTTTAGTTGTAAAGTCAGTAACAGGGTTAAATGAATCTGGCTTCCCCATTGATTTTGTCAGATAGTTACAAAAGGGCATGACCTCAGGACACTGCAACCATCATTAATATGAGGCAGTTGCCAAGTGTCTGAATTTTGATCACATGACCATGGGGATGCTGCAATGGTTGTAAATGTGAAAACGATCATAAGTCACTTTTTTCTGTGCCATTGTAACTTTGAATAGCCACTAAATGAATTGTCGAGAACTACCTGAACATGTGCGTTTAGGAAGCAGTAGTAATCAAATGGCTTGCCTCTTGCTGGGTCCCAGCTGATTATAAGCATTTCATTTCATTTCTTTCCAGTCTCCAGTTATCATTAAATAATAAAACTATGTTGCATTACCTATGGCGTGATACTACCGCATTGTCCTTTGTATATATTGTAAATGTGTACAAAACCTGTTCCAGCCAGATTGGTATTTTTTGGAGGAGAAGTGGAATATTCCAAAGTTCTCAATTGTGGAATGGTATTACGCATGTTAGAATATTGCAAGATGGTACCAAGATTTCAAAAAATCTAAAACTTTTGGAGACATTTTGGTTTGAATTAACATTAGTAGTTTTAAAAATGAACAATAAAGAATACATTCTTTTTGTCTTCCCACTTCTGATAAAGTCTTCTAAAAAGATTTTCTGAAACCTATGATCAATTGATGTGAGAAAATAGAAATCATACTGTAGTTCTTTAAAATATATGGGCTTAAAAATTGGTTTGAGAAATGGCAACATTGAGAAATATGTTGAGAGGATGTTTTAACTTCACAGGTCATTCTGATAACTTCAGGATAGGCATTCTCAAAAAGAACAACAGACAAGTTTTATTTTCAAAGCGGCAGTTCTATCATTCCCCATTTTAATGAAGAATGTAATTGAATAAAATATTTTATATCTTGCAGCTAATCTGTATACAGGATGGCTACCTTTCTTTGCTGACAGAAAGTGGAGAAGTTCGAGAAGATCTAAAAGTCCCGGAAGGTGAATTAGGCAAAGAAATAGAGGGAAAATACAATGCAGGAGAAGATTTCCAGGTAAGGATGCCCATTTTACTCTCTTGATAATGACATCAACTACTGTAGGAGTGTTTCTTATATCTTTTCTTTTCCTCCATGAATAACAGTTTTTTCTATAAAGCAAAGGAAGTGCTTTCTATCTAGAATCCAAGTGTATTATTTATTATTTATTTGTTGATTTATTCAATTTTTATTCCGCTCATCTTCCCACAAGGTGACTCTGGGCAGTTTACAAGTTATAAAACAAGTAAAAATAATTAAAACATTAAAAACCACACAGATTAAAATATTGTTTCAATTGTCAAAAATATTGTTAGTTTTGAGTTAGGCCTGTTTCTGTCTTTGCATTCATGTTCTAAGTGGAAGTCACCAATGTCCGCTCTATCCTTTACAATGAACATGAATTTTAACTTTAGTTAGGAATACTTCAAATATCTTATTGTCTTTCCACATTATTTTGATAATCCATGATTTAGAAAACATCCCAATGCAGTTAATGAACAAAGCAAAATTAGCTGGATTCACATCTATAAAATCATAAACCCTGGTTTAAGCTTCTCTGCATAGATTCATATACAATATTCCATAAATAAGTAAACCACATTTTTGCTTAGTGTGCTCTCCTAGTTTTTCTTATATTTATGAGAAATGAATTTGTTGTAGGAATAGTAATTTCAAAACTAATAATGTAGCAAACTACAAGATGTGTTAATTGAAATGATAATATTATGGAATTGTAGAACCTAACAAAATTCTTTTTTCCCTTTCTGTAGGTGTCAGTCATGTCTGCAATGAGTGAAGAATGTGCTGTAGCCATAAAACCTTGCAAATAGGACCACCTGGATCAAACAGTTGCTAAAGCACCAGCAACTGCAAATCTTGTATTTTAGTTCTGATTATCACCAAAGCTATAACCTTCACTAGCAACCTCGTGTCTTTGTTTGAAAATAGTGCTGACTGATGTTGCAAGCAGTTTGGCAATCTTAAGATTGCTGAAGTTCAAGTGCTTACAGGAATGGCAAGGCAGTCAAAAACTGTCATTTTAGATCATGAGGTATTCAAAAGTAGTATGCTTTGCTCAAATGAGACTGTATAGCAGTGCCAATACCAAGGTAGTACTCAGTTTGAGTTTACGTACATTTTAAAGAAACTAAAGTAACTTTGTTTTAAAATCTTAAACATGGTAAAATGTGGCTTGCACTGAACTGTGACACCTAATTGAGCTAGAGACAACGGAACTCATGTGATCAAAATGCCAGTGCTGATTGGCTGTGTACAGCAAACTGTAGCTTTGCTGTCTTGCTCTTAATTGGTCACAATTTGCTGTGATGTAAACATCTAGAATTGCTGGATGCTTTCATACTCTGGTTAATAGTGCACAAATGTTGGAGCAGGGTAGAGAGGAGGAGATTCACTAGAGGCCTTTGTTTTCAATGTAGAGTTCAACCACTTCCAGTTTTAAACAAGGCAATGCCTCAAGAGTTAACAGTATTTGATTTGGCTTTTAACTTTTTTTTAGGTTTATGGCAGAAGTAAACCTTTTTTTAGGAATTGAAGCAAACCTGTACCTATCAATGGCCTGAAGGCTAAATTTCAACCCTGTGTCACTGAACAGAATTTGGGCCATGGATTGTCTTATAGAGTTTATAAAGAACTGATAGCGCAACTCTGTCAAACACATGAACCTCTGGACTATAATAGAACTGTTCTGATTCAAAACCTACTTGAGAAGGATTGGTTACACTGCATAGGCAAATGCCTAACTATTAATCAACCTATTATCCATGTGATCTTTGCTTGCAAGGCCATGTTTCAGCTTGATTAGCATTTGGGGAGAACCTAATCACTTAAATTTGCCTTATACTTTGGTAGCAAATGACTAACTTGAACTAGTGACTAGATTCTTAAAACATGCTTAGTTCATTGGCAGTTTTTTTTTTGGGGGGGGGATGATAGTAAATAGGATTTTGAGCTTAAGTTAATAGAATTGCCCTTAAGCAGTAAAGCTAGAGTAGAGAGGGAAAGAAACTGCATCTGGGTCTTTATAAGCTCTAGATTTAACTAAGCAAGTATCTATGCAGAACAGGGGCACAATACAACTTAATTTGGCAATAAACTCTTGAAAAAAAAGCAGTGTCTTGTTATAATGGTAAATAACTACATGTTTCAAGATCTAGGGCTACTAGGAAGCTGAAGGATTCTAGCTTATTGTTAAAAGTTTAATCATGTGAGTGTTCCTTAATACTGTATTGTCAATATCCATACCAGGAATGGAAGTCACAGTTTGAAATGTCGACTCCCATTTGCTAGTATCATTTGTGATGATCATTTGTCCAACAGTTATCTATTGTGCCTGAGCAGCTGAGAATACTGAGGTTATAATATTTAAGGAGTCCTGCTAGTATCTCCCTAGTGGTGTCATCTTTTAGGAATTTATTACCAGAAGTACCCACTCCTGAAAGTGGTACTTAGACTTCAGATTAATTCCTAGCAGTCTGAAACCACAAGTCAGGAAAATACAATGTCTATTAGGTAGATCTTATGTAGGACACCAGTAAAACTACAGTATTTCCAACAAGCTAATAGCAAAGCCATTTCTCTTGTAGAGGTTAATTGTCTACAAACCCACTAAGTTTACAATAAACTTTGCTATTGAAACAATGCTATATTATTTCAGGTTCTTTGAGCTATTTCAGGGCCATCATGTTCCTCCGAATCCATGTTTAGATTGTTTTTTTTTTACTTTTTAGTTGAAACCAATCACATTTAATTTTCAAGAGCAGGGTCAAAATCTTACAAGCTGAGGGCCAAAATGAAGTCTGAAATAGTCCTGTTATCAGTTTGTTATGATCTAAGCTATTTGCTTGGGGTCCATTATCTTTTGTTCATCGGACTGCAGATATTTTTTTTCCTTAGATGTTAGGGATTCTTTTGTTAAAACCCCAATTTACCTCTTGATGTCTTTGTTGTCTTGCATCTGTGCGCAACGAAACCACTGCTAGTTGAGCCATGACTTGAGTATATTCTTCTCAGGGCTGCTCTTGTGAAGATGTGAAAGAGCTTGTTGATTATTTTAACAAAGCTGCTTAAAAGTTGTAACAGGGTTTTGTATTGCATAAATTTATAGCATGCCTAGGATACAAGTAAAATTTAGTATATTGAATTAGTCTAAAGGAGTCAAACATTGTGATCCATCTACCCTGTAGGTTAGGTGACATGTTTGACAACAGTAAGCTTTAAATGTTGGAATGCTGACTATGGGAATTTTAATGGAATAAGCTGTGTTAAATTTTTGTGCGTGTGTAAAGAGCAAGATTCTTGTCTGTTACTATCAAAAAATTTTCACAGTATAATTAGAGACATTGGTCTTTGTGGTGTTTAGATTGTGGTACTGTACTTGTAGAATTCTGGGCTTTCACATTCAGTGACTTACATTAAAAAAAGTCATTGTTTTAAATTAAATGTGGGAGGGGGGGAAATGGTTTTGTATTTGCCACAATAGGAAGCTCCCATAAGTATGCAATTATACCTGCTGGCAAGTAATGTATGCAAAGTTCATTATATAAGAGTGCCCTTGACTTTAAAAGCAAAACTTGAAAGGTTTGTACTTTTTCTGCGTTTCTGTAATAGTGAAGTGTTCATATGTTTAAGAGTTCTTGGCTTTTAATGACTTGTTTTAACAAAATGTTTGAATTATTATTTGAGTCACAGTAACAAAAAATAAAGTTTAAACTTAAAGGCTATTTTTATTGTCACTTTTATATTTCCTGTTCACCATAGATAATGTCTTCTCCAGCAAATTGGAGGGGAGACTATTTCATTTCATAGCACTATTTCATAGCACTTTAGCAACTGGTTCTGTGCTATAGTTCTATTTAACATCAATGATCTCCATGCGTAGGTTTTAAGGACAAATACTGCTGGGAGAATAACACAGTTGGAAGGGACCTTGGAGGTCATCTAGTCCAACCCACTACTCAGCCAGAAAACTTGATACCCAATTGAAGACAAATGGTTGTCCAATCTCTAATTAGAAACTTCCAGTGTTGGAGCATTCATAACTTCTGGATGCAAGTTGTTCTACTGGTTAATTATTCTGTCAGGAAATTTCTCCTTAGTTCTAAGTTGCTTCTCTCCTTGATTAGTTTCCATCCACTGCTTCTTGTCCTGCCTTCAGGTGCTTTTGAGAATAGGCTGACCCTCTGTTATTTGTGGCACCCCCTTAGATATTGAAACACTGCTATCATGTCACCCCTAGTCCTTTTCATTAAACTAGACCAGGGGTGTCAAACTCAAGGCCCGGGGGCGGGGCTGCCCTGGAAACCGCAAAGGGCTGGCCTGCAATGCCTCTGTCAGCGAAAACAGCTTGGGAGGGCTGTTTTTTTGCTGGCAGAGGGTTGCAGGAGGCTGTCGCAGCCGAAAACAGCTTGGGAGTCCATTTTCTCTGGCAGAGCGCTCGGGCCACCACAGGCACCCCGACAAGAGTGATGTCGAGTTGGCCATGCCCACCCACTCCAGCCCCCTGAGGTCAAACAACCCTGATGTGGCCCTGAATAAAATTGAGTTTGACATCCCTGAACTAGACATACCCAGTTCCAACAACCGTTCTTTAGGAGCTTGTAGGACTGGAGATGTACGTATCTGTACATCTAGATATGCCTACATATCTTGAAGGGGATAATGTTTTCTCTTGTCCTGTTGGTGTCTGCTTCAAAATATGTTTCTTGATTGCTAGTTGAAGGCAATATAAGAAAAGATGGGGGGGGGGGAAACTGAGCAGGCCTTTGTGCCTGGCTTACTTGACAATGTCAAATTAACTTAGGGTCTAATTACTTGATTCTGGATAGCACTGTAACAACCAATAGATTCAGGCCCATAGAAGCTGATGCTATGGTCCATTTCTATTTTTTCATAACTATTATATAGACAAAAAACAGGAAAGTTTATCAAACCTTAAGGCCAAATAGAATTAAGAGGAAATGACTATTATGCAGTACACAAAAATACAGCAGCCTTCTACATTGCTGTGGGACCAGAGATTTGATTATACCATTTCAAACAAATGGTTGTCCAATCTCTTAAAAACTTCCAGATGAAAGTTTTTCACAAGTTCTGGTGACAAGTTGTACCCCTAATTAACTGTTCTAAGGAAATTTCTCCTTAGTTCTAGGTTGCTTCTCTCCTTGATTAGTTTCCATCCATTGCTTCATGTCTTGCCTTTAGGTGCTTTCCAGAATAGCTTGACTCCCTCTTCTTTGTGGCAGCCCCTGAGATATTGGAACACTGCTATCATGTCACCCCTAGTCCTTCTTTTCATTAAACTCTGCCTGCAACCATTCTCCATATGTTTTAGCCTCCAGTCTCCTAATCACCTTTGTTGCTTTTCTCTTCACTCTGCAGAGTCTCAACATCTTTTTTATATGGCAAAACTGGATGCAGTATGCCAAGTGTGGTCTTAACCAAGGCGTGGAACTGGAAACCAGTCGTCCTAGAATACTCTCAAACCATTATGTACAGGAAAAAAAATGAGTGGCGTTAAGAGTGCAATCAGAGACGTTTGGGAACCATCACTTCCAAATTACCAGCCTTCGGCTTAGAACCCCGGAAGCTGGAGTCCCAACGCACGTGAACGGAGCTGCGCTCTTACCCGGCATGCCTTGCCTCTTATTGAATAAGAAACGCCCCAACCGGAATCATAGGGAGCAGTGTTTCCTAGAGGCGCCTACTCCAGTATCTCTCGGGCGCGTGCGGCACGCCTTACGTAGATTGCGTCATAGGCGGATCGCTATAAAAGAGGGCCGTGCGGAGACCTTCGCCCTTTTCGGAATCCGAAGACTCTGCCGACATGGCGCCGGTGAGCGGGTTTCGTGTGCGCGCATGCGCTATCGGTCGTTGACAAGGCGAAGTGGTGCGGGTTGTTTCAAGGGAAGGGAAGGAGCCGAAACCTTGTGAGGTGGCTGTGGCCTCGGTCCTTTCGTTGGGAGCTGGGGAGAAGACGCTGCGAGGTGGAGGCTTCGCTGGCACGAGTGGACAGTTAAGCCTCTTTCTGCGAGGGTTGCCTTGTGAAAGACCCTGCCAGCCCTTCTTGGAGGGAGACCAGCCTAGCCAGTGATGAAATAAGCATCTATGGATGAATGATAAAAGACCTTGGTTGCTTTTTTGGGGGGGGGGGAGGGAGATATCCTAATGATCCTATAGACCAGTGTTTCTCAGTTTCAGTCCCCTTAAGGTGGATAGGCTTCAATTCCCAGAATTCCCCCGCCAGCCATGGATAGAGATTAAATTAAACCTGTGACAACTCCATTGTGGGTTGATTTTCAGTGCATTGCAATCCAGCCCATTGCAGTATGCCAGATTAGGAAAGGCACTGCTACAGAATATTTAAACCTTGAAATTGTCAAAATAAAAATAGCAGATGTTAACCTGAAGGATGTGTTTGGTTTTTTTTTTTTATAGCAAAAAGACAAACTAAAAAAAACAACTTGCAAGTATAACCTTGATCTTACCCATCCTGTGGAAGATGGCATATTTGACTCGGGAAACTTTGTAAGTAACTTAATTCCTACCCATCTAAGGAGCCATATAGTAGAAGAGTGGTGAAGCTTAAGTGTTAAGGAAGATAGAAAATTCTCATCATTGTAGTTTCTTTTTAGAGAAAAATTAGGCATATATACCGTAGCTAATTTCAGGCAAACAAACTTGGAGAGTAATTTTGTCTGAGAAATCCTTCCCTGAAAAAGTAATTAATTTTAATAATGCCTCTTATTAAATGTATTCATCTACTTTAGTCCCTTAGCTACCAGATATATTGTATAGGTGTATAATCAGAAAGCTTGCATATAGATACAGTATGTATTATGTTTGCTAAGTTTCTTGGGTGGAATTAATTTTAATATACTTCATGGGGAGGTGCTTGTATGGTATAATTATATTCAGTGAGTGTAATAACAAATGTTGCCTGGCTAGGGTTCCTTCCCTAGACCCACACCTAGGGCACCATTCCCTAGTGTTCTTTTGTTTTTTGTTTTTAATTAGGAACAATTCTTGAATGAGAGAATTAAAGTCAATGGAAAAACAGGAAACCTGGGAAATGTAGTTCACATTGAACGCTTTAAAAATAAGATCACAGTAACGTCAGAAAAGCAGTTCTCAAAAAGGTTGGTTTTCTTTAATTTTGTATTTCAACTTTAGCTCCTTGCATCATCGTTAATTTTAAATATTTAAATATTGTAAAATATATTACATTAGATGGCAAGTTTAATGGAAATTCCCTATAAAAATTGGACTTGCCGTATTTCCACATAAGATCCTTACCACTGGAGTCTTATTCTTTTGTTGGGAGGGGGAGGTGAGTGTAGGGAGGAATTATATGCATATGGTAGCATTGCAGTTCTTCATATCATTCCCAGCCACCCCCATGACAATCTTGCAAGATTAGAAGTAGATAAGGGCTGGAGATGATAGAGGTGTATTCATGATATCTGAAATGAGTTTACAGTTGAATTGAGTTTCTTAGCCTTCCTGTGTGGCTTGATTAAAGTGAACAGATGGCTGCTAAGGTTACTTTTTCATAATTCTTGTCTTCTGCTTTTTTTCTTTAATTAGTAGACACTCAAATGAAATATTGAATCTAAATCATTTTCTTCATATGGTTAAAGGTACCTTAAATATCTCACGAAGAAGTACCTCAAGAAGCACAATCTTCGTGACTGGTTGCGAGTGGTAGCGTCCGACAAGGAGACCTATGAGCTGCGTTATTTCCAGATCAGTCATGATGATGAAGGGTCTGAAGCTGAGGAATAATGAGTTTTTAAATGGAGCATCATGTTCCTGAATGAACAGAGTATATACACAATCAACTATTTATGAGCATGCATTAACTTATTACCAAACAGATCTTGTATGCTATTTTAAATCTCCTGTCACCTCTGAGATATATTTTAAAAGTGTCATTAAATGGCTATTCTGAGAGAAATTTTGTTTTATGTCTGGGGCTGAGTTGCGTGTGTTTCATTGAAGTTATCTGCAAAATCTTATTTTTGAACTATATAATATAAACATTCAATAATGTGTATGATGGACTATTTTCTAATTAAACCCCCAAGTAAAACTGCCAATATTCATTTTTTAGGAGATACTGTCTCAGAATGTCATTTTAATGACAAAGGAAGAACTTGTGGACACCATCAGTCCACAACCTTTCTGGCTTGGCAGTGGGGGAAGGGGATGGTTCCGCATGAGTGGCAGGCATGCGAAGCTCCATGCAAGCATGCCCAGGATAATTGTTTTTGTGTGGTATGCTGAATCACAAATTGGTCAACATATTTTTCAAGCAAGTTGTGTACATGTAGGAAAGATGGATTTCCTTAAAGTAATTATGTACTGTGAAAGCTTTAGTTTGCTAACACTTTTTAAATGTAGGGGTAGGTATAACACAGGTCTCTAGTATTTTTTTTCAGAATGTGCTAGAAACTTGCCTTTTTGTCCCCGTTTTTTGTAAATAATAGTTACTATGTATTATACCATTCTATGTCGGGGGTTTCACGGCCACATTGTATTGATGGAGGCCTTCAGCCTTTTTGTCCTGGTGACTTGCTTGGAATTTGGAGAAACTGATGGGTGCTATCAAAGATGTCTGTTTTCAAAACCAGTGAGAAGAATTTGACTCTGAATTTAATATCACATTAAGAATCACCCCCAAGTATATGGATCTCTTTCCCATCCCTGCATTACAAGCCCACGATAGTATGTTGTCATTTCTTGAATATATCTACACATCCTCCCTGCTTTTCTTTCCTGGCAGAATGTTCTCCAGCATTCCCAAATTTTCAATAAATCTTTCAACTTAGATAGCCCCAGTGGTATCCTAAGTCTTTCCTTAACTTCATTGGCTTGCCTTTCAACTTGGTACTACCCTATTTCTACCCTAACCTCCCTTTTTATTGAGCCTTGCATTTTGAGGAAGGGGTAGGTCAAGAGCTCTTCACATTGAAGCACCGGCTCTCATTTGCTCCAATCTTCCTTCCTTCGATAGCAGCATGACCTTGTGTAGCCAAGCAGTGTTCTTGCTTTCCAAGGTTAACTTCAAAGCAATGCTAAACTGCCAAAACATGAACATTAAAAAGGAAAGTATAATTGAAAAGGGGTGGGGGAGGGCTGTGCTTTCCGAGATCATCTTACAAGTGTAGTACAGGTAGACCTTGAATTATGGCTACAACTGAGCCCAAAGTTTCTGTTGCTAAATGAGACATTAAGTGAATTTTGTTAAGTGAATTTTGCTCCATTTTCCAACACTTCTTGCCAAAGTTGTTAAGTGAACTACTGCAGTGAAGTTAGTAACTTGGTTAAGTGAATCTGGCTTCCCCATTGACGTCAGAAGGTTGCAAAAAATGATCACATGACCACTGGACACTACAGCCGTCATAAATACGAACCAGTTGCCCAAACATCTGAATTTTGATCATGACCTCTGGACAGTGCAATGGTCATAAGTGTGAAAAACAGTGCTGTCACTTCTCTATGGAGATTCTCAGTCATTCAGGTCATGGTGGTCCCAAAGGTGCTTTTTTCAAGAGGCAACTGGACTTTCTCATTTTTCTTTGAAGATGAAACTGAACAGCCCCCTCTCAACAGAGGGGGAGGGATACAACATTGTCTCCAATCTACAACAGTCCTTTCAACAGTTCCAAGAAGGCGCCATACCCATTTGCACCACTCAGGTGACCCTGATGACACACACAAACCTCCAGGCGACCTTAATGACCTGCTAAAAGAATGCAAATGTCCAGCTGTCTGCAAGGAGTATAAATCCTTCCATTTCCAACCATCCAGTCAGAGCTGAAGAAGCTTCTTGGAATGAGAAGTGAAATGTCTTCAAAGAAAAACCAGAAAGTCCAGTTGCCTCTTGGAAAAAAAACCTTTGGGACAGTGCTGTCACTTTTTTCCAGTGCTGTTGTAACTGAATGGCCACTAAACAAACTTGTAAATCAAGGACTACCTGTACTGCAGGGGTCTCCAACCTTGGCAACTTTAAGACTTGTGGACTTCAACTCCCAGAATTCCTCAGCCAGCAAAGCAAAGCTGGCTGAGGAATTCTGGGAGTTGAAGTCCACAAGTCTTGAAGTTGCCAAGGTTGGAGACCCCTGCAGTACTGTACTGTAGTGCTTGTGGCCAAACAGAACTCTATGCATCTCATTATCTGCCCAACACCAGATATATTGGATTTCATTTATGAAGTTGGAGAACTGTCATCTTGAGTATTCTAAAACTGCTGCTTTGGCTATCTCACATAGGCAGCAACATATAACCAAAGCATTTGTGAAAGTATCTGAACAACCCTGGTTGGGTAATAAAACTGAGTAAAAGAAAAAAAAAACTCTTGCTGGGATTTCAGACTTAGGTGTACGTGCTATAGCACAAGTAATTGGCAGGATTTGTGAATGTCCATCACCCGGGTATTAAGTAAATTCCTTTTAAGGGTCACCTTGGAATGTCTACATCTGAAGTACAATGTTCAACATGTTCAAAAACAAAAGAGTGTTGAATCTGTTTGGGCAACAATAATGCCCAGGGGCTTTTGGGATTCCTCATAAGTTAGCAGCTTTGCAATGGGTCAGTAGCAACTGATCAGTTGTTCGGACAATAGTTTTAACTGCTGGTGAACATTCAATACCATTTGTAGCCAGAAGGTGGAGCTTCAGGCCACACCAATGTTACTGTATATTAACGTAGCTGAGTTATTTATTGTACAGGTAGTTTTGCTAACCGATCACTTATTCGGCAACTGGTTGAAATTATGATGGCACTGAAAAAGGAGAATTACAAACAGTCTTCAAAGCTGCGATCATCACAGCAACCCCACAATCATATGATTGCCATTTGCAAACCTTCACTGCTAGGTTTCGATAGTCAGTGGGGAAGCCAGCAGGAAGTCGCAAGCTGCAATCACATGACATCGTGATTAATTTACCTGTGGTGATTTGCTTAATGACCACAGCTGGAGCTGACGTCATAAGTCAGCACAGTTGCATGACATTTCACTTAACAACTATGCTGCTTAATGACAGAGTTGCTATTCCTCACTGCAGTCAGTAAAATGTTGGCTACCTATGCACAAATATCAATTAGAGCAGTTATTTCTCATCCTTGGCCACTTGAAGATGTGTGGACTTCAGCTCCTAGAATTCCCTAACCAGCATTGCTGGATCCCTTAATCAACCAGCCTATTCATAAGTCACTGATGGTGGCTGAACACTTACTATTTACAAAGTGATTCATTTTATATCAATCAGAATAGAGTTGGAAGGGCCCTTGGAGGTCTTCTAGTCCAACATTTTGCTCAGGTAGGAGACGCTACATCATTTCAGATAGGGTGGCTGCCCAGTCTTTTCTTAAAAACCTCCAGTGATGAAGCACCTACAACTTCTGAAGGCAAGCTGTTCCACTGGTTAATTGTCCTCACTGTCAGGAAGTTTTTCCTTTATTCCGGGTTGCTTCTCTCCATTAGTTTCCATCCATTGTTTCTTATCTTGCCTTCTGGTGCTTTGGAAATTAAGTTGACCCTCTCGTCTTTGTGGCAGCCCCTCAAATACTGGAATACTGCTATCATGTTACCCTAGTCCTTATTTTCTCTAGACTAGCCATACCCAATTTCTGCAACCGTTTTTCATATGTTTTTCTCTCCAAACTCTTAATCATCTTAGTTGCTCTTCTTTATCTTGAGAGTGAACTCGCTGTTTGGGGATCCTTCTGTCATTCCCCAACTCTATATTTTTCACCTAGGTGTCAAACTCACATCATCACTGCGGCGTCACGTGACATATCGGGACTTCCCCCCCTTCGCTAACCTGGGCGTGGGCGTGGCCAGCGTGTGATGCATCTGGCCCGTGGGCCGGGAGTTTGACAGCCCTGATCTAGCACATTGGTTTAGTAGGATGCAAACATTTTCACATTAATTACCTCTGTTGCACATAACAACAGACATAATCTGTGCAGGAAGCAGGTTTCAGAGGCAAATAGCAATGTAACGTGACGATCGAGAAGTAAAACAGGCAAATGAGTTGCCACTGTGAATGCTAGCAATGCGTTTTCTGTTTGCTTTTAATAGCCACTGGCAGGGGTGGGTTCTAACTTACCTCGCTGCCGGTTTGCTTCCTCCCGCGCCGCGTGGCCGCGCCTTGTGGGCACGCGCGTGCGTGCGTGCGCGTGTGCATGCACAGTGCCGAAAAATCCAGAAAAATTCCCCCCACAAAAAAAGCCAAGAACAAGATGGCGATGCATGTGCAGTGCCGGAAACTCGGCTTCTGCGCATGCGCAGAAGAAAAAAAAAGTTTAAAAAAATTCCAAATTTTTTTTTTCCCAAAAAAAAATAAATAAATCCCCCCCAAAAAGATGGCGGCGTCCATGGACTGGCACCGAACCGGCTCCGTGACGTCACCAGCGGGTTGCTACCGGTTCAGGCGAACCGGTCCAAACCGGGAGGAACCCACCTCTGGCCACTGGGTTTATTTCCACACAGAATGGGGATAACGGTAATGAATAGGCTTCTGAAGTGTCACAAAAGCCCCAGTGGTGCAAATACTACAGATGAATGAATTGGGCTATTTCCAGTCCATGTCAGTTTTGTATCTATCAGTTGTCAGTCAATTCCATCCAATTTCTCTGCTCTATTATGTTTTTATAGTTGCATATAGGAAGCCCTCAACTTAGGATCATTTGTTTAGAGACCAAGTGAAGTTTGGACGGCACTGACAAAAGTGACTTATAACCAGACTCCGCACTTATGACCACTGCAGCATCCCACAGTCATGTGATCGCCATTTGCGAGCCAGCTCCCAACAAGCAAAGTCAATGGGGAAACCAGGAGTCGCTTAGTGACTGTGTGAATTGCGGGGGAAAGGTTGTAAAAATGGGTGCAGTCACAGGATGACTCACTTAACGACTGCATCGCTTAACTACAGAGGTTCTAGTCCCAATTGTTGTCATAAGTCAAGGACAACTAGTATCCTACTTGGAGTGTGCCTGTTTGTGGTCAACATATCATGATTTGTCAGCAGGTGGCAGCACCTGGCCAACATTGAATCTGGAAATTAAATATGCTCAGGCTCGATTGGGTATTTGAGGGAAAGCTTGTATTTCTAGAGCTGAAGGCTGGATAATGAAACTGCCTATGGGGAGTGGAGGGGGGGCACAGGGGGTCTCCTGGAAGTGGCAAATTGCCTTCAGATGGACACAGGTAGACCTTGACTTACAATCAAGCCCAAAATTTCTGTTGCTAACCAAGGCAGTTGTTAAACGAGTTTTGCCCCATTTTATGACCTTTCTTGCCATAGTTGTTAAATGAATCACTGCTACTAGTAACACAATTGTTAAGTGAATCTGGCTTCCCCATTGACTTGCTGGTCAGAAGGTCGCAAAAGGGGATGGCATGACCTCTGGACACTGCAACCGTCATAAATATGAGTCAGTTGCCAAGCGTCTGAATTTTGATGATGTAACCACAGGGGTACTGCAATGGTTGTAAGTGTGAAAAACGGTCATAAGTCACTTTTTTCAGTCCTGTTATAGCAATAGCAATAGCACTTAGACTTATATACCGCTTCATAGTGCTTTACACCCTCTCTAAGCGGTTCACAGAGTCAGCATATTGCCCCCAACAATCTGGGTCCTCATTTTACCCACCTCGGAAGGATGGAAGGCTGAGTCAACCTTGAGCCTGGTGAGATTTGAACCGCCGAACTGCAGCTAGCAGTCAGCTGAAGTAGCCTGCAGTGCTGCACTCTAACCACTGCGCCACCTCGGCTCATTCAGTTATAACTTTGAACGGTCACTAAATGATTAGTTGTAAAGGGAGAACTACCTCCATAAGTGTGAAGTTATTGGAGGTGATTTTACTTAGACTATGTTCATTCCTTTCCATTCATGCATTTACACTATAAATATTGATTATGGATATATGGATGTAAAATCAACTTTCCTTAATTCTTCCAAGCATCTTTTCCTAATCTATTAATTTTGTATTTAACTTTTCCCAAGGCATACAGTACATTGTCAACTCTACTTCCCTTGATATTCATGAATATGTCTGTTAGGCAATGCAACAATGCTGTATAATTTCTTAATTTCTGAAGATAGGCAACGATCAGTAATTCGTTCAACCACTGTGCATTGCACATTTAGGAAAAAAGGGCAAGTGTGTTCCAATCTGTGTGTTGGTCTGAAAAATTTAACTTTCTACATTCTGAAAAGAAGCCTATTATTCTCCAATAATTCATCTTTAAAAGAAGAAGGCCATCATAGAATTTGATGGGAATAGAAAAATGGAGGGCAACTGAAGCTTTCTGCCTATTACTCCTTGAAGATAAAAAAATTCAAGTTTACCTTCCTTTTGGATAAATGTGGTAATTCAACTCATTTAAAAAGCAGAAATTACTCCGACATCTGTCAAGGAGATGCTTTAAATTGGACTGCTAAACCAAGCAGGGAATTGGACCAGTAATGGGTTGCAAATCCCGTCGCTACCGGTTCACGTGTGTGCTCGCGCGATGCTTCTGCACATGCGCAGAAGCATCCGGGGTGGGTGGGCGGAGCCTCCTGCCGCCGTCGCTACCGGTTCACAGAACCGGTCCGAACCAGTAGCAACCCACCACTGAATTGGACTCTGCTTACAATGTGCCCCTCTAATTCTACAAATGTATGGAAGCCAAATTTCCTACCCTGTTTCCCCCAAAATAAGACATCCCCTGATAATAAGCCCAATCGGGCTTTTGAGTGCATGGCAATAAGGCCAAGCGCTTATTTCAGGGTTCAAAAAAAATATAAGACAGGGTCTTATTTTCGGGGAAACATGGTAGTAATCACCCATATGTTTTGCTGTACACCTACCTCTGGTGGAACAGCTTTCATTGTTTTCTAAAAAAAAAAAAAAAAAATTAGACAAATGTATTACTAGCATCAAAGATGGGTGAGCCTTTGACATTTGAAAGTGGCAATCTCTCTTTAGGAAAGTTTTGCCCTCCAGAAAAAGAAAACACCAGTTTCCAGTTTTATTTGCTGGAAAAGCAATTAAACAACAGACAGAGCTATTGATTTATATTTTTGCTTGTAAAACAATAGCAGAGAAAACGGGGAACAAAGCATAAAGATAAAAATACATTGTTAAAGAAAAGAAAAAAAACAGAAAGCGAAAACGTACAACAAAGGAAAAAATGAAAAGATATAACATATAATTTTTGTCGTAAATAGTTACAGTTCTACATATTATTTCAGTATTATTCAGTTATTATTCAAAGCTAACACAGTCCTAGGCTGCATTAACACAGGGATAGAATCAAGACCATGTGAAATGTTATTACCACTTTATAATGCCTTGGTAAGGCCACACTTGGAATACTGCATCCAGTTTTGGTCGCCATATTATAAAAAACATGTAGAGACTCTGGAAAGAGTGCAGAAAAGAGCAACAAAGTTGATTAGGGGACTGGATGCTAAAACAAATGAAGAACAATATACTTAGACTTCAGCAAAGCATTCGACAAAGTAGACCACAACCTACTTCTTCCTAAGCTAGAAAAAAGTGGGATAGACAGCTACACGACCAGATGGATTAACAACTGGCTGACTAACCGTACTCAACGAGTAGTTCTCAATGGGTCTAAGTCTACATGGAGAGAAGTAAGAAGTGGGGTACCACAAGGTTCCGTCTTAGGCCCAGTACTCTTTAATATCTTCATAAATGATCTAGATGAGGGAATAGAAGGGGAAATAACCAAATTTGCAGATGATACGAAGCTGGCAGGAATAGCTAACCCCCCAGAGGCTCA
>QLTV01000546.1:775644-790429 GCA_003457575.1 Thermophis baileyi
TTATCTGCCACAATGTCCTACCTGTCAATGACTACTTCACCTTCCACCACACCAATCCACGAGCACACAATAGATACAAACTTCATGTAAACCGCTCCAAACTCGACTGCAGAAAACATGACGTCAGCAACAGAGTGATTAATGCCTAGAATTCACTACCTGACTCTGTGGTTTCTTCCCCAAACCCAAAAAACTTTAACCTTAGACTGTCTACTGTCGACCTCACCCCATTCCTAAGAGGTCTGTAAGGGGCGTGCATAAGCGCACCAGTGTGCCTACCGTCCCTGTCCTACTGTCCTATTGTCTTCATCTATCTGTATTCACTTTGATTATGTTTATGTTTATACCTATACCTGCTATCTTGTACATGTTTGACAAATAAATAAATAAAATAAAATAAATAAGTGTAATGACTTTTCTCCCCAGTAGGTGGAGCAGTGTCTTTAAGATGCTGAGGAATATTTTTGGCTTGCATCCTCACATCACACAGACTCACAAGTAAAAGAAACATCATGGTTTATTGAACGCAACTCATTCCTAAATACTACATTGTTATCACATAGTGCTCTATAGCTTTGTATGCAATCATTTTGTGTATCTGCAAATATGAAAGTTTCAATTTATAAAAGCTAAGGGGGTGTCCTCATTGTTCTGCAATAGTAATGGAGCACATGATCCTTTGTGTAGGAAATACAATGCAAATTTTTATCTGCAAGTTTGACATGGTACAATAGAAGGGAACCATTCCTCTATCCATGCATTGTTGCTGCTTGCAAAGACTACTGTTCAAAATGTGGGACTCTGGGTCTCAGGTTTGGACCTGGAATATCCAAGACTCAGCTTCTTTTCAGAGTTGTAGCCTACAGAATGAAAGGACTCTCATCTTTCAGTTGTTCATAGCTTCCTTGGTCCATCTGGGCTTGTCCATAAGAACAAGCAGTTGAGGCCAGCACAAAGGCTCAAGTAACTAGATCTATTCCTCTATGACAGGGGTGTCAAACTCACGTCATCGTCACATGACGTATTGGGACTTTTTTCCCCTTCGCCAAATCGGGCGTGGGCGTGGCCAGCATGTGACCCATCCAGCCCGCGGGCCGGGAGTTTGACAGCCCTGCTCTATGAGAAAATGTGTATTTAGGGGGGGAAAAATTGAACAAGGGAAGACACAATATAAATGGCAATATAAAATGATGCACAGCATGAAAAACATCCAAAAGTATATGGCACTTTTCTTCCTTTAATATAGGAACTCAGAAACATTAAGCTAACAGTGGCTTATTCCAAATATATAAAAGTATTGCTTCACATGGTGATGATGAATCTGGGGAAATTATGAAGCTGCAGTGATGGCTACCAACTTGGGGAAGGAGTGCCTTTAAAAAGGGATAGACAAAGTCAAGTGTATATGTACATTCTTCTGTCACAAGCAACATGCCTTTTGTTTCCAGTTGTTGGGAACCATGAGAGGAAAGGCTAATGTCTCCCTTTGGTGTTTTTAATTGGCACTTAATTGAGATCTTTGGGAATAGAGTGCTAGACATTTGATCTGATCTTGCAGAACTTTCCTTACATGATATAAAACCTTACATGAACTTTCCTTACATGATATAAAACCTTACATGAACTTTCTTTACATGATATAAAACCTTACATGAACTTTCCTTACATGATATAAAACCTTACATGAACTTTCCTTACATGATATAAAACCTTACATGAACTTTCCTTACATGATATAAAACCTTACATGAACTTTCCTTACATGATATAAAACCAGTCTCCCTTAATCTCTAGTTGCCTAATCAGGTCTATTCCAAATGGGTTTTCATTGTTGGTTCAGAAGAGAGAGAGAGAAAAAAAAAAAAAAAGAAAAAAAGAGAGAAAAAAAAAAAGAAAGAAAGAGGAAACCGAAAAAAAAAAGAGAAAAAAAAAAAAAAAAGAGAGAGAGAGAGAGAGAGAGAGAGAGAGAGAGAGAGAGAGATCAGGCCATGAAATTCTATCTGGAATAAATAGCTCATCAGGGCACGTTAACCAAATGTTATATGAAAAAAGCCAATGCAATCCTAAGTTGCATTAACAGAGGGATACAATCAAGATCAAGTTAGGTACTAATACCACTCTATAAAGCCTTAGTAAGACCACACCTAGAATACTGCATCCAGTTTTGGTCACCACACAGTAAAAAAGACTCTAGAACCGTGATGGCGAACCTATGGCACGCGTGCCACAGGTGGCACGTGGAGCCATATCTGCCAGCAGGGGAGCCATTGCCATAGATCAGCTCCAGTGTGCATGAGTGTGCTGGCCAGTTGATTTTAGGCTGGCCATGCCCCCCTCCCCTACCAAGAGTCTCCAGCGGCCCATTTTGAGGTAAGTAAAGGGCTCGCGCGGAGGCTCTGGGAGGGCGTTTCTGGCCTCGGGAGGGCCTCTGGGGGGTGGGAGAGGCTGTTTTCTCCCTCCCCAGCCTCCAGGAAAGCCTCTGGAGGCTGGTGAGGGTGAAAACTGGGCCTTCCGGGTCCACCGGAAGTTGGCAAATGGGCCGTTTCTGGCCTCCAGAGGGCCTCCGGGGGGAGGGAAGGCTGTTTTTGCCCTCCCCAGGCTCCTAGAAAGCCTCTGGAGCCTGGGGAGAGCGAAAAACAGGTCTTCCGGTCCCACTGGAAGTCGGGAAATGGGCCGTTTCTGGCCTCCGGAGGGCCTCTGGGGGGGTGGGGAAGGCCATTTTCGGCCTCCCCAGGCTCCTAGAAAGCCTCTGGAGACTGGGGAGGGTGGAAAACGGGCCCACCGTGCCATCGCGTGCCAAAAGCGGGGGGAGTGCGGGGGGGTCACGCGCGCATGCGCATGGGGCGGGGCTCATTGAATTATGGGTGTGGGCACATGCACACACAACCCCCCCCCCACGCTCCCCACGCTTTTGGCACGCAACGGCAAAAAGGTTAGCCATCACTGCTCTAGAAAGAGTGCAGAGAAGAGCAACCAAGATGATTAGGGGACTGGAGGCTAAAACATATGTTAAATGGTTGCAGGAACTGGGCATGGCTAGTCTAGTGAAGAGAAGGACCAGGGGAGACATGATAGCAGTGTTCCAATATTTGAGGGGCTGCCACAGAGAGGAGGGGGTCATGCTATTTTCCAAAGCACCTGAAGGCCAGACAAGGAATAATGGATGGAAATTGATCAAGGAGAGATTCAGCCTTGAAACAAGGAGGAACTTTCTGACAGTGAGAACAATCAACCAATGCCTTCAGAAGTTGTGGGAGCTTCATCACTGGAGGCTTTCAAGAAGAGATTGGACTTCCATCTGTCAGGAATGGTGTAGGGTCTGCTTGGGTGGGGGGTTGGACGAGATGACCTACAAGGTCCCTTCCAACTCTGTGTATCTGTATCTGAATGACTAAAGAAAGTTTCACAACATTAGACTGTGACAGTTTCACCCTTACGGTATAGCATTCTTTGCATTCCATCAAATGGGGAATAGCTGAAGGCTTTCTCTACCTGATCTGACAGTTATGTCTGGAGCAATGAAAGTAGGCTGAATTCAATGGAATGCAATAAGAACAGATTACAGATAGTCCTTGGTTTACAACAGTTTGTTAGTGACCATTCTAAGCTACAATGGCACTGAAAAAAGTGACTTATTATTTTTCACACTTACGATTGTTGCAGCATCTCCATGGTCATGTGATCAAAATTCAGATGCTTAGCAACTGACTCATATTTATGACGGTTGTCTCAGGGTCCTGTGAACACCTTTTGCAACCTTCTGACAAGCAAAGTCAATAGGGAAGCCAGATTCACTTAACAGCAGTTACTAACCGCAGTGATTCATTTAACAACTGTAGCAAGAAAGGTTGTAAATGGGGCAAAAGTCACTTAACAACTGTCTCATTTAGCAATGAAACTTTGGGGCTCAAATGTGTCATAAGTCAAGGACTACTTGTATCTGACAGTAAAGGTTTATTTATTACCATTTTATTGTTTAGTAGCAATGAGATTTATATTGAACTTTAAACTGAACGTTTAGTTAGCAGGTGGAGACATTTCTAAATCACACCGGAAAAGTTTTAATCCCAGTTATGAAAGAGCAGGTTCTCTGCTTTCTAACAGCATGAATATGAGGCAAGAAAAGAGAGTATTATATAAAAATAAGAAAGGACAGTCAAAAGCGTTACCTAGAGATTATTAATATTCCAGCATTCCATTTCAGTCAGTCTCCTTCTTTGGCAAATTATTATCCATATGAATCCATGGCTATTGTTTATTTCCAACAGACCAGAGGTGGTATTCAGTAGGTTCTGACCAGTTCTGGAGAACCGGTAGCGGAAATTTTGAGTAGTTCGGAGAACCGGTAAATACCACCTCTGACTGGCCCCGCCCCCATCTATTCTCTGCCTCCCGAGTCCCAGCTGATCGGGAGGAAATGGGGATTTTGCAGTAACCTTCCCCTGGAGTGGGGAGGGAATGGAGATTTTACAGTATCCTTCCCCTGCCACGCCCACCAAGCCACACCACGCCCACCAAGCCACGCCCACAGAACTGGTAGTAAAAAAATTTGAATCCCACCACTGCAACAGACCTGCAAAAGAAGCCACAAAGTCACGCACGTCACAATGTCATTATGCAAATGATATGACACACATAGCATCACCTGTCCGAGTTAGCCAAGTGCATACCTTAACCAGGGATAAGCAATCTTGCTTGCTTTTGAGGCCTAAAAGCCAATGATTCTACTGGCAGGGCCCATTGTGTTAAGAATTTTAAACTGGCAAACAAGAATGGTAAAAGAAGTCATTTAGATCTCATTTTTGGTAAGCCTTCCACTAAGCTTCTTCTGCTATGTCTTTTCATTGGGGGGAAACAATATACAAGTAGTCATCAACTTACAATACTTAGTGACAATTCAGTTACAACAACACTGGAAAAAGTGACTTATAACTGTTTTTCACACTTACGACCATTGCAGCATCCCCATCGTTATGTGATCAAACTTCAGACACCTGGCAACTGACTCATATTTATGACAGTTGCAGTGTCCCAGGGTCATGTGATCACCTTTTGGGACCTTCTGACAAGCAAAGAGGAAGAGGAAGTCATATTTACTTAACAACCATGTTACTAACTTAACTACTACAATGATCCACTTAACAACTGTGGCAAGAAAAGTCATAAAATAGGGCAACATTCACTTAACTGTTTTGCTTAGCAGCAGACATTTTGGGCTCAATTGGGGTTCTAAGTCAAGGACTACCTGTATAATATGTTAAAACTAATTTGATCTTCTTTTTTAAGGTGATGGTGCTTTGATTTACCCCATTACCTCTACTTCAAGTGTTCTCCCAAAAGCATGGAGCTACCTAAGGCATCTTAGCTGAGATTTATGGGATCTGAAATTCAGTATTCTTGGAGGACATTTGTTACCCCAGGCAGCATCTGTCTTCCCCAAGTTATATTTTTTTCAACCATTAGAAGGGGCTGCCTGAACTTGTAAGCAATCTAGTGCCAAAGGTAATATGTGGATCAGCAATTTCTCATAAATAAATATATAAATATGCACAAAACCAGAAGAACTCAGGAATTCAATGATATACAGAACAAGGTGCATAAACAACAGAACTGAAACCGGATGAAAGTCAAGTGCCCTCAACGCCTCTCTAAAAGAATGCAAATGACCAGCTGTCCGCAAGGAATATAAACCCTTCCATTCCCCACCATCCTGTCAGATTTGAAGAAGCTTCTTGGATGAGAAGTGAAACATCTTCAAAGAAAAACAAGAAAGTCCAGTTGCCTCTTGAAAAAAAGCACCTTTGGGACAACCATGACCTGGATGACTGAGAATCTCCATAGACCGATGGAAGTCCAGTTTGTTTGTTTGGTTTTTTTTAGCAGAGAAGATCAAGAAAAACGTTCTTCCTTGGGTAAGTCATGAATGCAACATTTTTCTTTGTCCATTCAGGCAACACCAACAGACCTTGAAGCAGGCTTTGGAATATTAACATGTCAATATCAAATGAGTCAAGCTTGATTAATACAGTTTTCATTAGTTAAAGTTTCGCCTTGCCAGCATGATAAGGATGAGGGAGTGGGATGAAGGGCACAATGTTTATTTTATTTCTACAAGTGCCTGCCATTGACAGCATAATATCTACAATTATGTAGCTGGCAATTAACCTCATGCTGGAAAACTACAGCATTTGGAAGCGCTGGGTTTTGGAGGAAGACAGGGGTTGAAAAACAGAATCAAAGCAAAAGCTTATAAACTTGGCTGTGATTGGATTGTTGTACTCGGATACTTGATTGCAGCAGCTTTATAGTGAAATTATTTTGGCCTGAAAGTAGGTGAAACTCGGATCCAGAACATTAGTGGGGGAACAAGACCCACACTTAGATTTGTCTGGGAAGGTCCCAAATGGTGATGACATGAACCCAGGACGTTGCAATCATCGTAACTACATGCCAGTTGCCAAGTGCCCAAATTTTGATCACATGACCCATGGGGATGTTGCAACGGTTTAAGTGTGAAGACTGGTTATAAGTTACTTTTTCAATGTCATTCTAACTTTAAAAAGTTGGTAAATGAATGGTTCTAAGAATATACAGTAGTGCATAGAATAATAGAGTTTATTTATTTTATTTATTTTATTTATTTATTTCATCAGGCATGTATTAGATAACAGATATAAGTATAAACATAATTATGAATACATGAAATGGATACGAATAAAAGGGAACATTAGGCCAGGGACGGTAGGCACGCTGGTGCGCTTATGCATGCCCCTTAAAGACCTCTTAGGAATGGGGTGAGGTCAGAGGTGAGTTCCTCCTGGTTCGGACCGGTTCGCCTGAACCGGTAGCAACCCGCTGGTGATGTCACGATGATGTAACCGATCCGGTTCGGGGCGCCGCCATCTTTTTTTAAAAAAAATTTGGGATATTTTTTTGGGGGAGGGATTTTTTGGGGGGGGATTTTTTTCCCGGGTTTTTTTTCTTCTGCACATGCACAGAAGCTGAGTTACCGGCACTGCACATGCATCGCCATCTTGTTTTCGGCTTTTGGGGGGGGGGATTTTTTTGATTTTTTTGCACTGCGCATGCGCGCACCCACGAGGTGTGGCCACGTGGCGCGGGAGGAAGCGAACTGGCAGCAAGGTAAGTTAGAACCCACCCCTGGGTGAGGTCAACAGTAGACAGTCTAAGGGTAAAGTTTTGGGGGTTTGGGGAAGAAACCACAGAGTCTAGTAGTGCATTCCAGGCATTAACAACTCTGAAGTCGTATTTTCTGCAATCAAGTTTGGCGCGGTTTACCATAAGTTTGTATCTATTATGTGCTTGTGTATTGTTGTGGTTGAAGCTGAAGTATTCATTGACAGGTAGGACATTGTAGCAGATAATTTTATGTACTACACTTAGGTCAGACCGAAGACGGCGAAGTTCTAAGCTGTCTAATCCCAAAATTTCAAGTCTGGTGGCATAAGGTATTCTATTGCGAGCAGAGGAGTGGAGGACTCTTCTCGTGAAATATCTCTGGACTCGTTCAATTGTATTAATTAATTGTATTAATTAATATGCAGTGCGGGTTCCAGACAGATGAGCTGTATTCAAGAATGGGAAGGGACTTTGAGATCTTCTAGTCCAGCTCCTGCTCAAGCAGGAACTCCTGCTCAAGCAGGAGACCCTACACTATTTCAGACAAATGGCTGTCCAGCGTCTTTTTGAAAGCCTCCAGTGATGGAGTACCCTCAACTTCTGAAGGCAAGCTATTCCATTGGTTGATTGCTCTAACCATTAGGAGTTTTCTCCATAGTGCTAGGTTGATTCTCTCCTTGGTTAGTTTCCATTCATTGTTTCTTGACTTGCCTTTTGGAACTACTTCTACATAATTTCTATGTCAAGGAATGGTTTGCCAGTCCACTGAGGACTGGCAACTTTATTCATGAATACTTGTAACATTGGTGACGAAATAAACCTTTCTCCTCTGCGAGCTAACACTCTGATGTGAAGTTTAGACTGATGCTTTATGACATGTTTACAAACTGTAATGAAGAGATATGTGTCAGCGTTTTAAACTAATTGAAAGCCTTACATATTGATTGAAGTATAATAACATAGTGAAAAACATCTGAAATGTATTCTTTCTCTTTTAGCCATACATAACTGAAAACAGGTAGAAAGAATTATGTAGAAAAGTTTGAGTATGCCATCTTCTTTTGTGTCTTCTAGTCCAGTTTATTTATTATAATAGTGCTGATTTCCTATGAATGTTCTTGAGCACAGTTTCCAAATTACTCTGGTTGTGAGGCAGGTATAATCTATGGTGCTTTGGGCCTGTAGGAAGTTAAAACCCACCCCTCTCCTAGCGGAATGAAATATTTTAGGAAATATTAAAAAGGCAGAATATTATATTTCCCTGGATGAGAAATGGAGAAACATATTTTTAGGCAGGAAACAGACTCACTCTTAATAGCCCCTACCTTTGTCAATGGGCCATTAAAGCCTGAACCAGTCTATTCTACATAACAAAGATCTACAGGCAGAGCCATAATAGGAATCCCAAAGCCCTTTCATTACATCATCACCCAGCAAGGCTCAAGCAAACTTGGACTCAGGACAGCCTACAGAGTTGCCCCTGCATGGCCCCATGGGAGTCTGACAGCCAATCAGAGTGCATTTCTTGCACAGGAGTGGGAGGCCCGTGGGCGGGGCCCAAGAGAGGGTATAAAAATGAGGGACTATCAGCATCTCTTCCCTTTTTTTTCCTTCACCCAACATCTTGAAGCATGTGATCCACCTTTTCTGTTCAGGAACTCAAGCCATGTGCTCCTGTCCACCATTAAACCATCTTTCCAAGCAGTCTCCATGTTTCCAGTGTCTTTTTCCCCACTTGGAACTGAACCCAGAAGGATATTTCTTCCAACAGGCCAAACCATTTATCTAAGACTTCTGTAAATTGCCAAAATTGAATGAGAGTGAACTGTGCTTTCTTGGTGCTACTCGCCACATTACAAGATCAGCAATGATATTCCATAGGAAAAATAAAGGCCTTGGGCGTGCCAAAATTAAAGATAAATGAAAATGGAGCACATCAAAGTTCCTAATGAGAGCTTGACTTTGGAAAGAACAGCCAGTCCTAAAAACAGCCCCCCCCCCCAACAGCATTTCTCTCTCAAAAATAATCTTGACAATTTTGTTTTGAGAACTGTGGTGGAAACGGAGGGCAGTTGCATAGACAAACAACCGGGAGGCCAACAAAGGTGTGTTGTCCTTTGGTATTTCCTGTACTCCAACTGTAGCCCATCAGGGAGCCCTCTGAATATTTGGACTTCAACTCCCAGAATTCTCAGCACTGGACCTGCTGGCTGGCAAATTCTGAGAGCTGAAGTCTGTATATCTGGAAAGCACCTTTGAAAGTCTGTATATCTGGAAAGAGACTTTGTTAGTCTCTTAAGCCTGTAGAAAAGTATGCTGGCTCAAGTCAACTCCCAGGGAAGGTTTATTGTGATATCAGTGTCAGCATGTAATGATTTCCTAGAGTGAGTAATTTGGAGAGACTAAAGTTTTTTGTTAGTATGGTGCTCATAGCTACTTAGAAGTAGGAGAACAAGATCCTTTGAATGTAGGTTGCTCCCTGCTGCTTGAAACAACATTGTGACATGACTGGGCATAATATCAACAAGATGTGCGAATGTTAAAGACTAATTAACACAATTTTCAAGTCTGACAAAACTTGTACAGCAGCAACGAACTCTTCCAAACAGGATAATGTAAGGACAAATTGTTCTAAGCTTCAGTGTAATCAGACATTAAAAAAACAACAGCCCAACATTATCCAGATCTATGCAAAATTAACATGTCAAGAAAGAACACTCTAAGGTTCACCCTGCTGTGACAGCCATCTCCATACCGAATTTTTATTTATTTATTTATTTATTTGTTTGTTTGTCAAACATGTACAAGATAGCAGGTATAGGTATAAACATAAACATAATCAAAGTGAATACAGATAGATGAGGACAATAGGACAGTAGGACAGGGATGGTAGGCACGCTGGTGTGCTTATGCACGCCCCTTACAGACCTCTTAGGAATGGGGTGAGGTCGACAGTAGACAGTCTAAGGTTAAAGTTTTTTGGGTTTGGGGAAGAAACCACAATTTTCCAAGGAATGTAGCCTGCATTTAAAGAGGAAACCTAAAGAATGCCAAAGGTGTTGGACGACTTTTCCCATACATTCTAATAGAAAGGCAGGTTGAGGAATGTGGGTTTTGTAGTTCAGTGAGATTAGAAGCCCCCAAACTGGGGAAACCAGGTGAATAACAAAGATCATCCCATATATCAGGGGAGTTATCCTTATTTAATTCAAGCCTTAGGTCTCTATTTTTGGTGTTTTTTAAATTAAATATTTGAAAACATAAACCGGGGGGGGGGGTGAAGAGAGAGAAATGTAGAAAACCCAAACAGTAAATATGAAAGAGATTTATAAACTTTACAAAATTAAATTAAAAAAAAAATTCAAGACAATTGTTTGGTTGCACATATTAAATACAGTACTGTATGTTACGCAAATTTAAAACTTCAAGTCATTAGTAAAATCAACATAACCAAAGCAATAATTAAAGACAATACGGAGCATAGTATAATAAAAGAGCCTTTCTTTAAAAAAAAAAACCTCCAGATTTTTCCATGAATGTGCATTCTATTCCCTTGACAGAAGTTATGTTAAGGTCTACATTCTACGTTACGTTGTCCAGTGGAATACATTCATCATCCGCAACATCAAAAAGAAAAGAAACAATTGATACAGAGGAGGCAAATTAATCATTCTGACCAGGCAACCGACTTCAGGTTTTTGTTTAAACTATTGGAAGCATAATTGATTTAGGAGACTGGATTGTAAAGTGAATCCACCCATCCTGTTTCCATATCCCCTCCGGGGCAGCAGGGGGGTCAGCACATCTACGTGATTATTGTGTGTTTATTTGTGTATACACACACACACATACTGTACATGAGTGTAGAACAAAATAGGATGCTGCAGTAGGATAGGAAGAGCCAGGTATTGAAAATGCATCTAAGTAATGAATGAGCAGAATGTAGCACATCTCCACTTAGAGGTTTCTGCAACATGCATACTGTACATATTTAACATATACTGTATGTGTTTTGGAGTGAGTTTTGCTCTGTTCTCTCCATGTGGAAATAATTGCATAGGAGATGGATCTGCTTCTCTCATCCACCCATTTTATGATGCTTCCCTGCCTAAAAACGCCACAACTTGCTAGGTACCTGGAAATGAATCTCACTGATGCTAATGAGGTTTGCTTTGGAACTGACTTGGGTTTAACGGAATAGTTTCCTGCTTTCCCTTGAGTAATGCCTGCACACTCAAGCTTGTAATTGGGATCCGAGTAGAAGGGATCATTAAATTTGGTTTTCATCTCCTCGTCTGTTTTGAAAAAAATAAAATCCTACAGTCTAATTTATCAATAATTAAAATAAGCCAGAAAAGAGCAATATTGTGAAGAAAAGTTAATTGTCCAGGTAGTTTCCAGATGCGAATGTTACAGTTCTGTAACCGTAGCACAATTTCACCAAATTAGTTTGCATTCCCCCCCCCTTAGCTGTTGACCTCAGGCTATAAACATTTTTTTTTAAAAGAACTATATGAAGTCCTTCCTTCCAATTAGATAAAGGTAAAGGTTCCTCTCACACATACATGCTAGTCATTCCCGACTCTAGGGGGCGGTGCTCATCTCTGTTTCTAAGCCGAAGAGCCAGCGCTGTCTGATGACAATTCCATGGTCATGTGGCCAGCATGACTAAATGCCGAAGGCGCACGAAACGCTGTTACCTTCCCACCAAGGTGGTCCCTATTTTTCTACTTGCATTTTTTACATGCTTTTGAACTGCTGGCAGAAGCTGGGGCAAGTAATGGGAGCTCACTCTGTTACGCGGCGCTAGGGATTCGAACCGCTGAACAACAAGCTCAGCGTCTTAACCACTGAGCCACCACGTCCCCTTTCCCTTTCCTTCCAATTAGGCAGTTCCAGAGGTGGGTTGCTGCCGGTTCAGACTGGTTCTTTAGAACCAGTAGCAGAAATTTACTGCTGCTCATCGAACCGGCAACAAAGACTGGTGGTCCACGCCCCCGAACCGGTCCTCTGGTCACTGCGGCTTGAAAAATAACCCTCTGCGCATGCGCAAAGGCTTCTGCGCATGCACAGAGGGTCATTTCCACGTGTTTTGTGTGATGCAACGGGGGCACGTGCACGAGCGAAGTGTGAGTGCGCGTGCAAAACATGCACTTCCGTCACGATCAGAACCAGTAGGGAAGGTAAGTAGAATCCACCCCTGGGCAGTTCTATTATGGCTGGTCCTTTTTGAAGATATTCAGTTTCAGATTTGGAGAGGTAGAAGTCAGAAAGAAACTCAAAGTAAACCCACCTTGAGTTTCTTTAGTATAAGAAAGTATAAGATGGGACAGAGAGAAACTTGCAGCCTTTCAAGATTAATGTTTTGGATTACTGGAATACGCTTTACATGGGTTGCCCTTGAAGAACATCTGGAAGCCTCAGCTGGTGTAAAATGCACGGGCAGTTATGTGCACACTTAGATCAGTGCACATTACACTTCTGCCCCATTGCATTACTGGTAGTTGCCATTTTGCTTCTAGGTTTAATTCAAGGTGCAGATTATGATCTAGAAACCCCTCTATAGCATGGAGCCAGGTTATTTGAGGGATTGCCTCCCCAAGATTATATCTACCTCTCCCATCAGGTTTGACCATCCTCAAAGGAGTGTCATCTTAGAGGACCCAGGAAGAGAGCAGCGCCTCTTATATTGTTACTGTTATATTGTTAGGAAAACTCATTGTGTTCTCCTGAAAATTGTATTTTATGATTTAAACAGTTTTACTGTTTGTACTGATTTTTGTTCTTCTTAAATTATTATTATTTTTTGCACCATTTTTGTGTTTCCAACATTTATGCTACTCAAAGTAAAGTAGGTGAAATAAATAAATAAAATGTCAGCCCTTTGAAATACCCTGTTTCCCCCAAAATAAGACATCCCCTGATAATAAGCCCAATCAGGTTTTTGAGTGCATGGTGGCAATAAGGCCCAGCGCTTATTTCAGGGTTCAAAAAAATATAAGACAGGGTCTTATTTTCGGGGAAACATGGATAGGCCAGGTCAAAAAATAGGCCAAGCTGGGAGTCTAAGATTGCTTTTTATTGTAGATTGTAGTGTATAAGATTGTGTTTAATAAGATTGTATTTTGTAAGTTAGAATAACAGAATCTTGAACTTTTTCCAAGTTTTTTCTCTCTTCCCATCCTATATTAATCAAAAAGGAAAAAAAAATCAAGTCTGGCCCATTTTGAGTTTCTTTCTCACACTGTCTCTGTCTCAGGATTATAATCATTTTTTTTTGGCTAATCCCTGCTTAACAACTCTCCCATGAGGTCTCTAAGCTCAGCTCTAAATTCCTTCTGAGGGATTACTAGGATGTGCCATCAAAGCCAGCTTCCAGTTTCCCATGGTTCCTAGCCCATCTGGACATGTCAATGCTGCCAACCCTGCCTTGAAGGTTTTAAGTTGGGGGTTCCTCACTCAAATTTATATTCCTCACTCATCTGCTTGAAGGGTATTGCAGTCCACAACAATTTAAACCGGTGGTTCTCAACCTTTTCTTCACCATGGACCCCCTTTAAATACCTTTTGTGGCCACGGACCATGGCCACGGACCCCCAAGATTTAACTCAAGATTTAAATCATAACATTTTTTCAAGCCTTCGTGGACCACCTGTGATGACATCGCAGCCCACCCCCCCACAAGGCTCCGCAGACCATAGGTTGAGAACACTGATAAAGGAGAATATTTGTAGCTCAGGGTTGACATGAGGGTTCCTTGGTGCTCTCTGAGCTGGCTTGTTTTCTTGCAGATGTCTCATTACCCTAACTAGCATTGATGATGTTAACTAGTTAGGATAATGAAACATCTGCAAGAAAACAAGCAAGCTCAGAGAGCACCAAGGAGCCACGAGAACCACTGGTTTACACTATGAAAAATCCACCAGTCTTTAATGTGGTGCAAAAAAAATAATATCTTAATAGAATGGTGGTGTTGGTAAATAGATAAACTTGGAGATACTTTGAGAAACATTAGAATCTGTAGCTTCATTCAGGGAAGGTGACTGGAAAACTGAGGAGTGATAAAAGGAAGTCCTTCATGCATTAAACCCAGGAATAGGTTTTTGCAAATGCAGTAATGATCATCAATTTTTTTATGGCTCAGAAGGTGGGGTTAGACACTTTCATAAAGGGTAAAGTTATCCATCATTTCTATTAGGATAATTCCTGTAGAAAGAGCAGCTAACCCTGAAATACCAATCACTGGGATAAATAGAGATGATGGTATGATGAAACTCTTGTTCTACTTATAGACCAGGGTGTCAAACTGGATTTCTTCGAGGGCCGGATCAGCATTGTAGTTCTCCTCTGCAGGGCGGTGGGGGTGGGGGATGAACTCCTCCTGCAACACTTTACCACGCGTGGCCCCCCTGTACCTCATTTTCGCCCTCCCTGGCCTCCACCAGCACTCTGTCGGCCAAAAACAGACCGTGGGGAGGCCTCCTGAGGTGCTGCAGGAGGTCAGGGAGCCCGAAAATGGGCCGCGGGGGGGGCGCATGCGGCCACTTTTTGGTCGGCAGAGGCACCACGGGCCAGTCCTTTGCTATGTCCAGGGCAGCCCCACGGGCCAGATTTAAGCACCCCACGGGCCACATCCGGCCCACGG
>QLTV01000546.1:790806-808174 GCA_003457575.1 Thermophis baileyi
CTTCTGCAGAACCCTGCCGGCCAAAACAGGGCACGGGGGTCCGTGCACGGCCCCCCTCCGCCTCGTTTTCACCCTCCATGGCCTCCTGCAGCAGTCTGCCAGCCATTTTCGGCCCCGTTTGTTGGCCAGATTTCGGCCTGGTTTTCGGCCCGGTTTCGGCTGGCAGAGTGCTGCAGGAGGCCATGGAGGATGAAAACGAGGTGCAGAGGGGGCACACGCAGCCCGTTTTAACCACCAGAGGCACCGTGGGCCAGTCCTTTGATATTTCCAGGACGGCCCCGCGGGCCAGATTTAAGCACCCCGCGGGCCGGGTGCTTAACACTTGAGTTTGACACCCCTGTTATAGACCATATGAGCACCTAGCATCTTCTGCCAATGACAGCATCACTGCTTTGAAACAGATATATGCAAATATGATGACATTGTCTGATGTGGGTGCTGGCACACTTGCATAATTTTAGACTGAATTTAATGGTTGTGGTGCCTGTTTAGTAGGTAGGATATATTACTCCACTTACTTCAAAATATGCCAAGCCAAACTGCTGGACTGTGAAATCTTTTGCTAATGAGCCCTATGTGGTTCCTTGGGGGCTTATGCTCCAATGTCTAACCCTGACGGTATCACAGTTTATGGAACTGGAAAAATCAGTATACTATCTGGAAAATGTCTCCCATTTTCTTGTATTGATAATAGTCTGAAAATCATTAATAATTTTATATCAATCAATCAAATCTTTATTATGGTCATAGACCAGCATAAGAAGGATGAAATACAAACTATAATTTTAAAAACATCTGTCTGTCTGTCTGTCTGTCTGTCTGTCTGTCTGTCTGTCTGTCTGTCTGTCTGTCAGTCTAGCATATCTATCTATCATCTATCTATCTATCTATCTATCTATCTATCTATCTATCTATCTATCTATCTATCATCTCTCTCTCTCACTCTCTCTCTCTCTCTCTCTCCTATCTGTCTGTCTGTGTATATAAAAGTCTAAAAAATGTTTTAAACCCTATAAAAAGGGATAAAAGTATTATATAAAAAATAAGAGCTAATATGTAACTAACTAAATCTATCATAATGCGAAACACTCTCAACTAACAAGTCAAATATTCTTTGAAGCTGGTTATTATCTACTTGGCTTTTGCCAAGTTCAAATGCAGTATCTATAAATTTATATACAAGATGTAGAGTATCCTGGAAAAACTCGAATTCAGAGCTAAACGAAGATAAACCTTTCCATTTAAATGGGACCATATCAGGATAGTGTTTAGTGATTCCTAATTTTGGGAATTACATGATCTTGAGTATGCATCCTTTCCAGGTGCATTAATAACTATTCATACATTTCTCCCAACAGACTTCTCCAACAGCTGATTGTCATAATTTATATTTTATCTGAGTTCAGATGTTGCTTGTGTAGGACAAAGCTTGGCTGTCTGATCTAAGCAAAGAAAGCCCTATCTAATAAAACATGCATGTAGAAGTGTGTGGTTGGTTGTTGCTTAGCAACCCTATATCCAATTTCTTCCAGAGCTTCTTGCTTTCCCTTGAGGCCAAGAAGATGTAGGTGCTTCATAGTTCAAAAACTAGACTTTAGGATGAACTCTAATTGCTTCAGAGGAAGAAGTATATTTAGGAGAGCTCGATATTTGAAGCCATATATTGTATAGTCCAGTGATGGCGAACCTTTTCAGCACCGAGTGCCGAAAAGATTGCGCGGAAACGTCGTGCGCACGCTCATCGGGGCCACGCTCCAGGAAAGCTGAACTTCTGGCATGCATGCATGCCCAATGATCAGTTGGCTGGCGCACATGCTCAGGCCAGTTTTCAGCACTGCTGCACGCGCAAAGGGATTGCGCTCCGAAAAAGCCGAACTTCCGGGTTCTGGTGCACATGCGCACCCAACAATCAGCTGGCGGCATGCATGTACACACCGGTTTTCGGCACTGCTGCTTGCATGAAGGACAGCTGATTGTCGTGCGCACATGCGTGCCAGAAACCCAGAAGACAAACAGGCAAGGTCGCGCGTGCTGGGCGACATGGCTTCACGTGCCATAGGTTCGCCATCATGGGTATAGTCAGTTTAAATTAGCACTGGGCTAAAAGTTGATCTGTATTATTATTATTTTTACTCTATCCACTGAATTTTATGTAGAGTTCCTTAATTTCCCAGTGATTTAACCCAGACATAGGTCATAATTCTTCATCATGTAATAGTTCAGAAAAGTACGAGAGTCTGATTTCATTGCACATTCCTCACTGACAGTCTCTCATGATTAAACTGTATCTCTAGAGAAGACATTATTAAGGGATTTTTCTCAGGAACCCTTGTCAAATCAGGACATTTGAGCATATTATATTGCCATTTTTAAATAAAATAAGTTCTGCATGACAATCTATCCCTAACCTGGTCTTCCGGGTTTTGAAAGGTGCACTCAGACAAGGTGAGTCCATCCACCTTACTGCTGGTTACCCTCTTCTCTTTCGTCCCACCTTTTCCAGCATTAGAACTTTTCCAGAGAGCTGGGTTTTTGCACGATGTCTCCAAAGTAGAATAATTTGAGCCTGGGCATTAAGTGTCTCAAATGATTATTTGAGTTTATTTCATTCAATGATCCACTGATGTGAAGAATGGTTGCAGGAACTGGGTATGGCCAGTCTAGAGAAAAGAAGGACTAGGGGTGACATGATAGCAGTATTCCAGTATTTGAGGGGCTGCCACAAGGAAGAGGGGGTCAACTTATTTTCCAAAGCACCTGAAGGCAAGACAAGAAGCAATAATTGGAAACTAATCAAGGAGAGAAGCAACCTGGAATTAAGGAGAAACTTCCTAACAGTGAGAACAATTAACCAGTGGAACAGCTTGCCTTCACAAGTTGTGGATGCTTCATCACTGGAGGTTTGTAAGAAGAGACTGGACAGCCACTTGTCTGAAATGGTATAGGGTCTCCTGCTTGAGCAGGGGGATGGACTAGAAGACCTCCAAGGTCCCTTCCAGCTCTATTCTGATTGATTTTTTTCTTGGCTGTTCACAGTATTCTCCAGAGACTTTTCCATCACCAAAGTTGAAAAACCTTATCTTGCTTCTTCAAAGTCCAACTTTTGTTTCCATAGAGTGTCACAGGGACGGAATGGGACTGTTCTCCTCGTCCACTTTGCCGCCCCTGGTTCACCCCCAGGGTTCCAGCCCCAACCATTTGCTGCTGACTTTTCTCCTTGGCTGAAACGGCCCTAGCTCTTCGCCCCAACCCCTCCGTCCCAGCTCCTCCCATCCCAGGCCCGTCGTCACAGCCCATTCGCCGAATGGGCCCAAAAGCCTGTTTACCCCGGGCTTTGGGGCGCATGGGACACTTCACCGCCAGCCAATCAGAGGAGCAACGGGAGAAGAATTCCACCCCCTTCTCTGTGGGGATGCTAGTCCAGGGGGAGCCTTATTCTTTCCTTTCCATTCCCCCCCACTCTGTGTGTGTGTGTGTGTGTGTGTGTGTGTGTGTGTGTGTGTGTGTTTGCATGAGGATCCACGATAGCAACGGGAGAATTCCACCCCCTTCTCCGTGGGAGTCCAGGGGGAGCCTCATTCCTTCCTTTCCATTCCCCCCCACTCTCTTCCTTTCCATTCCCCCCCACTCTGTGTGTGTGTGTGTTTGCATGAGGATCCACGATAGCAACGGGAGAAGAATTCCACCCCCTTCCCTCTCCAGGCTGCGGGGGAAGAAGGGGGCGCCCCTTCCCTGGCATTGTCTGAAAAGTGAAGGAGGTTGGGGAAGGGGGACGCCGCAGGAGCCTCAGTTTCCCTAAGAGTGTGGGAGAGGAGGAGCGAGGAATGGGAAGGGGCACGGGAAGTCCGGAAGCACAGAGCGGTTTCATTCTGCCAGCCGCTGCCAGTGCAAGATTGCTCCCGGGAACGGCCACCACCTCGGATGGGGGGGCGCTGCAGACCTCGGCCATTCCCTTGCTTTGGAAGCAGCGTGGGGAGCCTGGGGTGGGTTGCGGTGGGGGAAGAAGGGCAGCTGCTGGAACACTTTCCCACACTTTAGCTCCGCGGATCTAAGTTAAGGCCGGCGCCGGCTTGCCTCCTCAGGTCGGAGGGAAAGTGTCTCACTTTAGCTCTGCGGATCTAAGTTAAGGCCGGAGGGAAATATCTCTGCTTTCTCCTGTGGGAAGTTAGCACCCACCCGTCTCCTAGGAAAATGAGATATTTTAGGAAATATTAAAAGGGCAGAATATTTCCCCTAAAAGGGAGGCAGAAACTCAGCCCCCCCCCACCTTTGTCAATGGGCCATTAAGACCTGGGCCAGTCTATTCTACATAACAAAGATCTACCTCCTTCAAGCAGAGCCATAGTAGGAATTGCCCAAAGCCCTCTCATTACATCATCACCCAGCAAGGCTCAACCAAGCCTGGGACTCAGGACAGCCTACAGAGTTGCCCCTGCATGGCCCCATGGGAGTCTGACAACCAATCAGAACACAAGCTCAAATTCAAAACCCAACAGAGGGCATAAAACCCAGGCACTCCCAGCATCTCTTCCTTTTTTTTGCCCAGGAGCCATGTGATCCTGTTCATCAATAAACCATCTTTCCAAGCAGTCTCCATGTTTCCAGTGTCTTTTTCCCCACTTGGAACTGAACCCAGATGGCCATTTCTCCCAACACTCCATAATGGCTTTTTGTGTACATTTTCATTTCACATGGACAGCTTGTATTTTTCAGTGTTCTGGTCTAATCTGAATCCTGATATTCGCTTGCTATAGACCAGGGGTGAGTTCCGGATTCTGTTACTGCCGGTTCACTCAGGGATGCGCCACACGTGCGCATGTGCAGTACTAAAAAAAAGCTTCTGCGCATGTGCAGAAGCAAAAAACAAGATGGCGGCACCTATGGCACCGCCGAGAGAACCGGCTCGGGGGCATGGCAGTTTCCAGTGACCCAGGGCGCTAAGTTACTAACGGTTCTATAGAACTGGTCCGAACTGGTAGGAACCCACCTCTGCTATAGACGTATGGGCTGGATTGATCCTACTTTTTGAAGAAAGGTAAAAAGGCCTCAACTTAAGCTTTCAGAAAAGTAGGGATAAATATATCTGCGAACAGCTTTGCTTTTCTATTTCTTAAAGATTTTAAACATGAATGCAGTTATTCTGCAGGGTTTATTTTGCATTTACAACTCTTTTAAGCATAAACATAGATGCCTCCACCTGCAAGGAAATGCATCAAATATGGAGACCAAATCTGGGGCACAGAGTTGTTCTCTTAATCATTCCAGAAATGTTTCAAGTTCAAACTGGGAATGTTTCAAGTTTAATATTCTGCATACCCCTCTTGTGGCAGGAGCAGCTTGTGCTAGTGGCCAACGACTTTCTCAAAAGGATCAGTGAGTCTTATTATGAGAGGACAAAGAGTATGGATCGTTTTGCTGCTTTCTTAGTGATTTGTTGCACCTAACATTCTGAGCTACTTGCAGTGCTTCCAGATGTAGGGCTTCTGGCATGCTCAGAAGAAAGCCATCACGCAGTGCTTTGGGTTTTTATTTCTAGCAATAGCAATAGCAATAGCACTTAGACTTATATACCGCTTTACAGTGCTTTACAGCACTCTCTAAGCGGTTCACAGAGTCAGCATATTGCCCCCAACAATCTGGGTTCTCATTTTACCCACCTCAGAAGGATGGAAGGCTGAGTCAACCTTGAGCCGGTGAGATTTGAACCGCTGAACTGCTGAACAGTCAGCTGAAGTAGCCTGCAGTACTGCACTCTAACCACTGCGCCACCTCGGCTCCTAGCAGTCTTCTTCCGATAAGAAAATGCAGTTACGGTGGGGTGCAACTGTATCAATCAGGCAGATGATGGCAGAATCCGGATTCTGTCTGGAATAATCACAACTCATTGCACAGAGAATGACCTCCATAATAAATTGTACATTGTGAACAAAATCCTTTGGAAGGCTTTTAGCAAATCCCATCAGACTCATGTACTTAAGGTAGTAGCTGAACATATGCTAATTTTCCTAAAAAAAACCCTATTCTTTTTCCTTCATCTATCAGGACATCCAAGAGATTAGACTAAACTGGGAAGTTGAAAAACATCTCAGCAAAAGTCAGAGATAATCCACTCCCACATGGCTGCTAAGAAAACATATCAAAACATGTCAGTGCAGCCATCAGGAGCTGAGTTTAGTTCAAGGGCAGCTTGACCCTTTCAATGAACCTGACTTCTCATGTCATTCATTTTCTAGCATGTGTTTAGCCTTACAATTTTGACTTCATGAATCTCTTGTCCAATTTTACATTTTACAACCGTAGTGTCTCACAGATTTTTACAGGGACAGTGCATCCAAGTCCAACACGAGTAATTGTTATTTCATGTTGTTATTCAGTCTGGAGCCCATTTCCAATTCCTCTTTACAAATCCTAATCTTAAGGGTGAAAGGAAGGCAACCCTCCCCCCAACATTTTTCAAGCAAGCTGTCATCTATAGGGAGGCAACTCCAGACCTAAATATAACAGTGATGTTGTTATTGTTTCTTATCATCAAAGAACCCATTGATAGCCTGTTTTAAGGAAAACAAGACATTCTTGCTTGTAGGAGGCGATATGCTTGAAGTAATTAGATCTCAAATTTCTCATAACGGGATGTTCTAATCAGGGAGCATACAGTTTTCCCAGGAGTTGCACTGCGTAGGTTGAAGAAGCTATAGAGATTTCAGAAGGTTTTGTTCCTGATTGTTACAGTTAATGTAATACTTGTTAGATAAAGAATGACTAAGGAGTCAAGGTGACACACCAAATGAAATATTATTAAGAATTCATCTGGTTGAGGTCAAGAGCAGAGCTTGGGGCAGTAAGAGGGATCATTTGAATCACAAGGTCCATAGCTGCTTGATGACCCACTGGAGACATTACAGAAGGAGCAAATTGCTTGTTGCCAATGATTTAGGAGAAATTTCTACATATATGAGGACCCAGATTGTTGGGGGCAATATGCTGACTCTGTAAACTGCTTAGAGAGGGCTGTGAAGCTCTGTGAAGCGGTATATAAGTCTAAGTTAGGGGTCGGCAACCTTAAACACTCAAAAAGCCACAAAGGTCCTAACTGGAAGCCCCCTGTTCAATTCTGGAGCCGACCAGAAATCCGGTTCCCCCACCATAGAGTCTCCTAGCGCGGCTTCCTTTTTCCTCTACCAGTCCTAACCAAAATCAATTGTGGAGCTGACCGGAAAACCCGCCCCTTGCCATGGAGTCTCCTCCTGGCACGCCCTGCTCCCCCCCAACCGGAAGCTCCTCTCAAAATTGTGGTGCCGACCGGTGACAGGGAGCCACAGCAGAGGGATGAAAGAGCCACATGTGGCTCCAGAGCCACAGGTTGCTGACCCCTGTGCTAGGTGAACACATTTCTGCATTTTGTGCAGTTTTCCTTGCCCAATCATAGAGCAGGACTGTACATATTACTTAATGAAAGCTTAAAAGGGGAACAATTCTTTTTCATAAGTCTTTGGCAATCAAAAGTGGTCATTAGCCTGGAGAAACAATGGGATTAAGTCAATATCTGAAATAGATTTATTTCTGATATTTACTATAGGTAGAATCAGGGTGACTGTATGAAGCTGAGTATTTACCACCTCTACTCCGAATTAAGGGACTACGGGATTGTAAATCCAGAAGATTGTCATATATTTTGGAATTCAGGAAGGTAAGTTTCAAGTGACAGGTGAGTCTATAAAAGTCTAGATAGACAAGATGAAAAAGGAGGGGAGATCCTGAAGGAACAATCACAAATCCCCTAAGCAAGAATTATGGGGAAAGATTTAAGAGGTTCACCAACAAAATAACTGGTAAGTAAAAAGAAAAAAAAATGTAGAAAATAAAAGCAGGAGCTGATAACCAAGAAGGAGTATAAGCCTGAAGGCCAGCATCCAAGAAACTGAAGTTCAGAATAGCATGGGTTTGCCAAGAGCAAACAATGTGAAACAAAACCTCTCTTTTTATGATCAAATGACTAATTTTGTAGATCAGTGGAATGCTGTAATGTGTTATAACTTGATCTCAGTAGACCATTTGGTAAGATGTCACAAAATATTCTAATAAACGAGATCATTAAATGTGATCTAAATGGTACTGCAGTCTGATGGATATGCAACTCAACAGCACTACCTGAAAAGTGCATCTAAATGGTTCTGTAGCATCTCAGAGGAAATTTCAAGTAAGATCCCTAAACGTCAACAATGACTTGATGGGATGTAATCAATCGATCTTTTTTCCCCCTTTTTACGACCCTTTAATCCCTTTGTTCGAGTGGAGTCGGAGTGACTGAGTGGAGCTGAGTGTTTACTGGCCGGATGCCCTTCCTGACGCCTACGTGGAGTTCACAGCAGATATTTTTTCTATTTTTCTTTACGCCATAGGAGACATCTGCTGCTGCCTAGGATTCAACTCTCAACAATAATGGCTAAAATGGTCTAATCAAGTAATCTGTAAAAAAAAAAAAAAAAATAATTTGAAAGGATGTTACACAAACATTCTTTTTTTAAAAAAAAAATATTTTTATTTAAAATCAAGTAATCTGAAAAAAAAAAAAAAAGCAACAACTTTGAAGGAAGCTTGTCCAGAAAACAAATTTTAGAAGTCATCGAATTCTGCATCTTGATTTGTCTGTATGTCACAATTATTTTCTTTTTTTAAAAAAAATATTTTTTAATTAAAAAATTTCTGAGGTATGAAAGATAAACAAAAAGGGATATAAAGTGAAGTTTCAGAAAAGGAAAGAAAGAAAAAATGGAAGTGAGAAAATAAGAAAGGTATAAAACAAAGAGCACAATTAGCAACAAGAAAAGGAAAACATATAAAGAAGCAGTTCCCAATCTTCTCTTGTAGCAGTTACCAAGCAAACCAATCTTTACATCTCTCTTCTAAATTACATATTTCCCTTCTTCCTCCAGTCAACACTTTTTCATCAGCAAATCCATAAATCACCCATTCAACCCTGGGGGAATCAGGGCATTTAACCTGTGAGGAGCGAAATGCCCTGTATCAGAAAAGAAATGGTCCAGAAAAGAAATGGACTTGTTGCTCATGCTCCCATTAGAGGCAATGTTATTGCAGGTTGCTGGATGCAAGAGACATCCGAGTTAGCATTCGCATCATGCTCTGACTCAGCCTCCTTATTGTTGTTATGGATAACAGTTCCTGAACCTGGGGACAGTGTGTGGGGGGGGATGACATTTCCTGGCAATGTTCCTTAGGGAAACAGGCTGTTTTCTGAGTCAGATTCTAATACTATGAGTCTAATTAGCTAAGTAAGACTCTCCATCTCCATCCAACTGATAGATTCTGTTCCTTCCAGTCATTATGTTTTAAGGGCCAAATTTGGTGCAATACAGATATTTCTGTCTTTTCTTCCTGCTATTTTTAACTCAACCCAACGGAGTCTTGAAGCCTTTCTGCAGGGGCAGGCTTTAGCAGATCTCACTTCTCGCTGTAAACCATAAGGACAACACGTCTGTCATGATGTCATTGTGCCAATGACGCGAGTGGGGCTATTTATTTTAGTGGCAAAGTGGTGGATGGAAATTACACAACATGTGCCAGATACATAATGCAGATACATGATGCAGATAGTATTAATTGTCCCCACAACCTTGGGTGCCCAGTTTCCTTGCTATGCCAGTATAATGCTCTGCTCCCTTTTAATGATTCTGTAATCCTTGAATTCTGGATAGAACTGGATGCATCTGAGCATTTACTAGCCGAATGCCCTTCCTGATGCCACACGGAGTTCACAGAAGATATTTTTTCTTTGCGCCCTAGGAGAGAAATATCTGTCACTACCTAGGATTGAACTTTGAACCTTCTGAGTGGGAGGTGAGCATCTTCACCACTAGGCCACGATGCCACTAGTATAATGCTCTGCTAACATGACAATAAATTGCCTTAATCTCCTAGTTGAATTATGACTATCTTTACTCAATATCATTCACTTTATTTCTGAGAAATTCCATCTTTTAAATTTTCCCAATTCATTGAACCATGAACAAACCAAATAGCCTGGGTTTATGTAATACTGAAAGCTTAAAAAAAGGCTTAAAAGAGTTAAATATAAAGAAGGTTAACACTAACCAAACTTAGCATGTAATGTACATGAGCTACAAAGGCTTTTACTAATTTGGTTAAGTATTGTTCTTGAGGGCTGACTAATAAAATATGTTGTATGAATAGTCGTTGAGCAGGTGACTATTTTGAGGGCACTCACTGGATGACTGGTAGCCAATGGATGTCTATTTCATCTGCTCTTCTAATGTGCAGGAAGCTCCCTCATGTCACAGCCTTGTAGGTCTATGAATTTAGCAATTTATGATTTATTTATTATTAATTTTTTATGCTACCCATCTCTTTTATAATGCGACTCTGGATGGCTGATGACAGTCAGTCAATGACAATCAAGGCTAGTCAATCAATGACAGTGAAAGTTGGTCTGGTGACAGGAATATTATCCACCTGAAAAGATGAATGTGCTGTAATTTTGTTTTCAGAGCTTATTAAGGAAAAAAGCAGGTGTGTGGTGACCCTGAAAGCAGCAGGGCAAAAATTCATAAATCAGGTCATGTGCTCTAGACAAGGTCAACATCATGGACAAATAAAATCTCCTTCGAGGTGAGATTATGAATATATCTATGTCACTTTCCCAGCAACAATATGGAAATAGTTTATCATTGCTTATTCCAGGATGTTTTTGTCAACTTCTCAGGGCAGTGATGTTTGTTGGCTATGCTTTCAACTACATAACAGATCTAATCCAGCTTAGTTTTTTTGATAGCAGATGTGATCTGCTGCAGGGCTGTCCACAGAGTGGGTTAAAAAATCAAGATGGTGGCCATGAGCATCTTTTATCCATGTCATGTCTGTAATATACTGTATACTGTAATATACTGTAATATACTGTATGTAACAACAACAACAACAACAACAACAACAGAAAAGAACTGGAGAAGATAACAAAATACAAAAACTTGCAAATAGAAATAGAATGTCTATGGTAAAAGAAAGCAAAGGTAGTAACCAACAGTCATGGGCTTCTTAGGTGGAATCCCAGAACAACTGGAGCACCACATGAACACCATCAGCATTGACAAATCCACTATCAGTCAATTGCAAAAGGCAGCTTTATTTGGAACAGCTTAATCCTGCAGTGATACCTGTAACACCATCAAACATCCACATCTGCCTATTTCAGGTCCTTGGGAAGGACTCAATAGGTGGGCAAAAATGCCAAATCCAATCTGAACATCTGACTGACTGTGCAAAGAACCCATTATGGAACTTAAATTGTGGATGGTTGCAGTCTTGCCATCTTGCTCAATTTGATTATCCCCATGATTGGACCATGCAGGGGTGAAATTCAAAATTTTCCCCTACCGGTTCTGTGGGCGTGGCTTGGTGGGCATGGCAGGGGAAGGATACTGCAAAATCCCCATTCCCTCCCCACTCCTGGGGGAAGGATATTGCAAAATCTCCATTCCCACCCCGCTCTGGGGCCAGCCAGAGGTGGTATTTGCCGGTTCTCCGAACTACTCAAAATTTCCACTACCGGTTCTCCAGAACCTGTCAGAACCTGCTGAATTTCACCCCAGGGACCATGCCATCAACCTAGTTGTGAAACCATCATGTGTCCAAAGGTAAGATTTGAGTTTCCTGGCACTCCAATAATAAATAAACTGAAAATGGGGAAAAGAAGTTTTTGAAAAAGCTGCCATCAAACCTGGATGGAGATAACGGCTGTAATCCTTGTCTGTGATAAGGCTGAAGAAACATTGACAGCCGTTTCTCTTTTCCTTTTTCTGCTGGGGTAGGCAGCTTTATTGAAGCAGCTTTTAGTTATAAGAAATCACTTTCTCCCTCTGGAAATACTGCTAAATGTAACACTTAATGGGGCTGGGCCCAGCTCATTGAGGGAGCAATCTATCCAGGCAAATGCTTATTTGTCTCTCGATTCTTACCATTAAAACAATGACAAAATAATAGCTTTGCCTGTCTATGAACTGACAGATCCTTGCATAGTTTTGACATTCAGAGAATTTATGGATTCCGCTTTATGGAACTGAACAACGGGAGGGTTTTTTAGTTTTGTTTTTTAATCTGTATGAATACCAACTAGGTTATCACTTTTGTCAAGCAAATTGCTGGGAAAGGCCCCCAAATGTTCAGGTCACTGTTACTTGATGCATTGGCCAAGTGTGTGATTTCCTTCAGGCTGAAAAGAAGACAATTCGCCACAGCTACAAATGACAGCTATGCCCGGGTGATATACTGTAGTTGAGTTGTTTGGGTTCAGTTCCAACCTCAGCCATAAAAACTCATTTGGTACTCCGTTTCTCATAGTCAAGCCTACCTCACAGGGTTGCTGCAGAGAAGCCATTTAGAGCTCCTGGAAGACAGACCATATAAAATCTACTCAATTAGAGCAGGATTTCTTAGTAATGTTAAGATGTGTGGACTTGAACTCTCAGGAAACATCTCTTGTTTTGAGGGTCAATTCCATCTAAGCATCAGTTTCTCAGTCTTTCATTTCCTCCTAACCCATTTACTTTTCCTCCCTCTCTTTGTTTTATAAATTAATACTCCTTCATTTCTTCTTTGCAATTTCAATCTTGCCAATAAACTTCTTTTGTAGTGTTTACTCACTTTTACATACAATCCATATTTGTTCATCACCCATTTGTAATTTTAGGAGGAGCCCTCCTATTCTACTAGCTCTTACAATATTAGACAACACAGTATCAACAGCAGAGACCTTCAGGTTTCTGGGTTCTATAATTTCCCAGGACTTGAAATGGACACCTAACACTAGAACCATAATCATTAAAAAGACACAACAAAGAATGTTCTTCCTGCACCAACTCAGAAAGCTCAGACTGCCCAAAGAACTGCTGATACAGTTCTACGGAGGAATTATTGTGTCTGTCATTTGTACTTCTATAACTCTGATTTGGCACAGCAACCAAATAGGACAGGAATAGACTCCAACGGATAGTTAGGATTGCAGAAAAAACAACTGCAACCAGCCTGCCTTCCATTGAGGACCTGTACACTACACGAGTCCAAAAGAGGGCTGAGAAAATATCTACGGACCCCTCACATCCTGGATGTAAACTGTTTCAACTCCTCCCCTCGGGAAGCCAGTATAGGACATTGCATACCAAAACAACTAGACACAGAGACAGTATTTTTCCTTGTGCCATCCCTCTGCTAAACACCCAATTCCCACAGCACTGTCTTATGCCTAAAGATATTTACCTGTTTAGTAGGGCTGTATTACTACTATCCTTCTCATCTTTTGTATTACCTTTTCCTATTGGTATCTTATGATTTATCACTTTGTTTTTTTGTATGTACACTGAGAGCGTATGTACACTAAGAGCTTATGCACTAAGAGACAAATTCTTTGTGTGTCCAATCACACTTGGCCAATAAAGAATTTTTTTAAAAAATTAATGACCCTGTAATCCTTTGCATTGGGGTGGAGTCCTTTGGGACTGTCTATGCTACCGTGTTTCCCTGAAAATAAGACCCTGTCTTATATATTTTTTTGAACCCTGATATAAGAACTTGGCCTTATTGCCATGCAGTCAAAAGCCCGATTGGGCTTATTATCAGGGGATGTCTTATTTTGGGGAAACAGGGTAATTATGCATGGTATTGTTTCCAGTAGCTTGGAAAGTTCTGTGGCCTTTTGATAGAGCGATATCATGTAAATTCTTGCCTGTTGTTGCTTTTGCCTTTTATCCTGTTTTCCCAGTTAACAGTTTCTGATGTTTGCACAGACACATTAGTTGATCTGGGACCATATGTGCTTTGATCTGGATAGAGAGATTGATTGGGAGTGTGTTGGGTGAAAACTAAATTGGAAATTGCAGGCTGTAATTTTCCAATAGACTCTTGAGAGTCCCTTGAACTGCAAGGAGTTCAAATCAGTCCATCCTAAAAAAAAAAAAAAAATCAACTCTGACTGTTCTTTGGAAGGACAGATACTGAATCTGAAGCTCAAATAGTACGGCCACCAAATGAGAAGAGAAGACTCATTGGAAAATGATGTTGGGGCAGATTGAAGGCAAAAGGAGAAGGGTATGGCAGAGGATGAGATGGTTAGATAGTGTCCTTGACACAATGAACATGATTTTGGGCAATCTTGGGGAAAAGGGGAGGATAGGGAGACCTAACATGCTATGGTCCATGGCATCACAAAGAGTTGGACATGAGTTAATGACTGAACAACAACAACAAAATTCCAACAGTTCTCCCTTTTGGAGATAGCTATACAATGTAGACATTGCCTTGGTTAAGAAGTGAAATATCACCCAAGGTGTTCAAATTTTTGGTATTCTATGCTATAAATGAGAACTGAGGATGCTTTGAACTGGGAGGGGAGTGATGGAAGTAGAATTGGAAGGGGCAAATTAGCCCTCAGGTCTAGACTTATATCAGTGCAGGAATCCAAATTCTCAACTTGAAATTAACTAGGAAGAAACGCACAATCTCTCCCAATAGTTAGTTCCATTACCTAATTGATCTAACCATTGGGAAGCTTTCCCCTTTCTCTCCATCTTCAACATTCACCTGGAATTTGCTTTCTGGTATCTTACTAACCTTATCCAATTATTCAATTACTAACATTATTCGAAGTGTTTTACTTTGTGAGGTGAAGAAGATGAAGACCCAGAGATATTTTTTTTCTGTGGCTGCACCAGTGGTTTGGGACATTTGCCCCATGAAATTTGATCACCTCTATCTTGTTAAGCTTTTGGAAATAATTGTTAACACAGCTATTTAAGAGAACTTTGACTTTTAAATGTTGCCATCTGCTTACTCATTGTTCGCATTTGTTGATTGTTCTTAAGATTTTTATTTGAGGTTCTTCTGGGTTTTTTTATATTGTTTTTTCTGAATGCATACCTATAGCTAAGCACTTTATTAGAAGTAAGATTGCAATTATTTCACAATGACTTGACAAAAAAAACCCTGATAAAATGATGCTAATTGTTGATGATGGAAAAAGAGAAAATACCAAATCGATAAATCTATTGTTCAATCAACCTAGTTACCAGCATGTCAAAAATCATCCAGGCTAGCTCTGGAATCAGAGCAGGACAAATACAGTAGTACATTTTGGGTTCTGGATGTAGTCACTACATATTTTGGTCCTGCCATTAATGTTCTGCACATTCTAATCTAACAGTTCTGTATAAATCATTTTCATCTTTCCACGTTCTCCTTTCTTCCCCCAGATATCATTTCTCAAGTGTAGGAAGTTAACACCCACCCCGCTCCTAGAGGAAAGAAATATTTTAGGAAATATTAAAAAAGGCAGAAGATTATATTTCCCTGGCTGAGAAATGGAGAAAAATGTTTTAGGCAGAAAATAGACTAACTCTTAATAGCCCCCACCTTTGTCAATGGACCATTAAGACCAGAGCACCCCCGCCCCCTGGGAGTCTGACAGCCAATGGGATACATTTTTCTTGTACAGGAACAGGAAACTCTTAAGGTGGGGCCTAACAGAGGGTATAAAACTCAGGCACTCTCAGCATCTCAGCCCTTCTCTTCTTCTTCAACATCTTCGAGGCATGTGATCCCTTTTCCCCAGGGACCTCAAACCATGTGGTCCTTCTGTCCACTATTAAACCATCTTTCCAAGCAGTCTCCATGTTTCCAGTGTCTTTTCCCCCACTTGGAACTGAACCCAGAAGGACATTTCTTACAACACAAGCTAGTATGTTGATCTACTTTTGTAAATTTGCCATGGACCAGACAAAAGCAGAATTAAAAATCTGAAATGGGATTGAAATAGAATTGCACGTATTCCCTTTCCTTGATATATCTCTTGAAGAAGAAATCAAGGAGATTGTTCAAGAACATTCAAAGAAAGTAAACAGCAACATCGTCCGTATTTTTCCAAGCTGTTGGTTCAGTTCTAGTTCATGTGTCCCTCTGCATTCTCAGCTGCTTCATTACAGAACGAAAAGCTGCATTTAACAGTAGGACTGAATCAATAATGGAGCAGTAGAATGGTGTGGGCTAAAGCTGACTTTCAGATCTGATGAAGAGATAGATTCTGCTCTTTTGACCTCCTTTTCCCACGTCCACAACTCCTCCTGCAAGCAGATAATTGCATAGAAAACACCTTCCCGGGAAAGGTGATAGGTGGAGCTGAAATCAAGTCACTCTAGGGGACATTTTTAATTAAGTCACACCAATAGAACACTCTCTTTAATGAAATGCTGAGGTTAAAATGACAAAGAGAAAAGAGAGAACTTTTGGCTGAAAATTGCATGGTGTGCCTAGAGGAAAATTATTTAATGGGCTAGTAAGGAAGTCAAAGGTATTAGAGAGAGAAAGAGAATAAAGCAGGTGTTTTTAAAGGATTAGTTAAAATTCACAATTGTAAACCTGCATATAGATATAGATATATATTTGTAAAAATATAGTTGAAATCTATACGTCTTCTGTATTCCTGGCTATGGATTATGAAGCATGCATGGAGACCATAAAATCTTGTAGCTTTTAATTCTTCAGATTCCTTATTCAGCTCCTGCTTCGTCCCGTTGTCAGTGATGGAACAATGGATTCCTTAACTCACACATCATTGCCCAACAAGTTCCCTTAGGAGAGTTTCTCTTAGAGATCAGAAAATTGAAAACATCCTATTCCAATTTTTGCTGCAAAGACATATTCTCGTGATATACCTGGCTCTGCCAGCCTCAGCATAGCTGCCAAAAAAAAGCCATTTAGTTTTATTTTATATGAGTTAAATGAGGTTGGACTGACTCAGCCATCATCTACAAGTGTCAGCTTAGTGGAACCATGGCATATCAAGTGCTCTGAAATAGTAGACCTTCTCCAAATTCAGCAAAATGTCATCTCATGGGACTTACTAATATGGTCCTAATGAATAAATAAAATCAAGACTTGTTGCTTCTTTATTTCAGAAATGATGACATCTAAATCTGATTTGGCAGGGTGAAAAAGAAATCACCCTATAGTTCAGTGATGGCGAACCTATGGCACGCGTGCCACAGGTGGCACGCGGAGCTATATCTGAGGGCACGCGAGGCGTTGCCCTATGTCAGCTCCAGCGTGCTTGCGCACGCTGGCCAGCTGATTTTCGGCCTTCTTTTCAGCTGTTTTCGCTTTCCCCAGGCTTCAGGAAAGCCTCCTGAAGCCTGGGGATGGCGAAAACGGCCCAACGGACCAACCGGAAGTTCACTTGTGTGCGTCACCCCCAGCCTCCTTTTCGCTGTCAGAGGTCTTCAGGAACTTCTTCGGCTTTGGACAGTTGCAGCCAGGCCTCCCACACCTCGGCCCATTTCTTCTGCTCTTCTGC
>QLTV01000546.1:808347-834522 GCA_003457575.1 Thermophis baileyi
CGATGACAGCGCTCCGGATCGATCTGGAGCTCTGTTATCGGCTACAGAGACTTCAGGAAAGCCTTACAGGCTGCAGAAGAAATGGGCCGAGGTGTGGGAGGCCTAGTTGCAACTATCTGAAGGTCAGTAGTAGGGCAGCTCCACTTCCGTTTCGTTTCCGAACTTCTGATTGGCCCGTTGGGCCATTTTTCACCATCCCCAGGCTTCAGGATGCTTTCCTGAAAACTAAGAAAGGCAAAAAATAGCCCAACGGTCCTACAGGAAGTCCGGAGGCTTCAGTGAGGCCTGAGCGCATGCGCGGGGGGGGGGCAGCACGGGGGGTTGTGCGCATGTGCGGGGGGAGGGCATTGCATTATGGGTGTGGGCGCACGCACGCACGCACCCCATCGCGCGCGCGCACCCTTTTGGCACCCGAGCCAAAAAAGGTTTGCCATCACTGCTATAGTTCAATCAATCCAGGCAGAGAGATAATTAGTTGTGTGAGTACATTAAACAATCATGGCTAGAATTGAAACAAGCCCTTCTATATATTCCATATAATCTCACAAACATTGGCTCCTCTCCTGGCAGTGAAGTTCTTGCACACAAAGTCTAAACATATACCCTGTTCCACTCAGAAGAAATTTCATTTAAAAAATTGATTTCTACCAGTATGGAAAAGCTCACAAGCTGTTGGCTAAAGCTGTGTGGTTCCCCAAATCTACAGTGAAATGGAGAAAATTTGGGCTAATAGTGAATCTCCTCAAAAGTGGCTGCTCTGTCAAAAATCAGTCCAAGCATGAAAAAAGGAGGAAATTGTACAGAACACCAGAAAAACATCCAGGGATCTGTAGATCTCTCCCACTTTAGCTACAATAATTGTTTATGATACCACCATCAGAGAAAGTGGGATTTGTAGGAGAACAGTAAAGAAGTCTTTGCTCATTGAGAAGAACAGCAATCTTCAGCCAAAAAGCATTTGGATGATCTTCTGGATTTCCAGAGAAATATTCTCTGTCAGATGAGTTAAAAATGAAACTTTTCGGGCTCCGGTATTCTTTCTTCAAATTATTTATCTTTTTCCATTGAATGCTATTTCCTAAATGATGGTTATTTTTCCTTCCATTGCCATTTCCCATTGACGTGCTTTCATTGTATTGTTCCTGTATAAAACCTGATCTCTTTCTCTGAGATCTGTATGATTGCTGCTTTTGAAGTCCATATATGCTTTGGCATCATTTGTAAATAATTTAAATACAACAATAATTTATACTTCCCTTTACATATTGGTCCCAACTAGACAATCTCTGCAAAAAAAATAAATAGCAAATTTTGATCTAGTGCCAGATTGTAAAAGATCTAAAAGTACTTGCTGTAGTGTAGCACCACTATCTTTTCTACCAGCTGGACTAAATGCTGAATATCAGATTTTAGCCTACAGTTGGATTCTAACACGGTTTCTTAAGCAAGGGCGTTGGCAATGCCTCCTTTGAAATATTATTTAACTTATACAATTAACATTCATTTTTGTTGTTTTTTCCCAACTTTTTCACTTTCTTTCATTTCAAACCTTCTCAAATGCAAAGGGTTTTCTGTCTTTGCAGTGCACTAGTAGAACTCCTACCGATGAATAAATTCATCCATTGTTCACAGATTATACTTCTTATAATGTTAAGCGTGCATTTCCCCATTAAACAGTGCATTTTATTAAGGGACAGAAAAGGATATTTTACTTATGCTTCACAATTTATTGGGAAAGTTTACTAAAAAAATCAGGAATCTGGTAGCCTCATTTCCAACTGAAAAAAATAATAATATTTAAGGCAGAAGCTGAATGTGGTTGCTGCAACTAAAAATGCTACTGATTCCAAAATAAATACTGTGTTCTTAGGGAATATTAGTACTATAGGTAGAGTCTGTTTGGTCTAGTTGCAGTACTTTGGTCTAGTCAAGTGGTTAAGACACGAGGCTAGAAAGCAGGAGGCGATGAGTTCAAGTCCCACCTTAGCCATGAAAGACAGCTGGGTGAATTTGGGCCAGCCACTCTTTCTCAGCCCAATCCACCTCACAGGGTTGTTGTTGTGGAGAAAATGGCAAGAGGAAGGTATGTTTGATCTGTTCACTGTCTTGAGTTATTTGTAAAAATAATAAAGGCAGGATATAAATAAATTTAAAAAATAAAAATTAGCCAAAAATGTTGGTGGGTAGTGGTAAAGATGGAGATTCAGGGTGAGAGAGAGAGAGATAGCATTATGAAACAGAACTGAGAAATAATTTCTTATATTGACAAGTTTTGAGAGCAGATCCATCAGGTATTCAGTCATTTTAAAAAATCTAATATAAGAATAAGTTGTAATTCTGCTTTAGCTCTTTTATCCCAAAGGTAAACATGGTACCGTAGAGACTCAACTATGAGCCGCCCAGAGTCCTTCGGGAGTTGGGCGGCATACAAATTTTGAAAAATAAATAAATAAATAAACTGCTCCTTTTCCTTTTAAATAGTAGCCTGGGACAAAGAATGAGATTCAATCCAGCCTGGACAGTGGAAACAGAATCTTTTCTCTCAGCTGAGCATCACCCCAAACTGTTTTATGCCTATGAAGGACCAACCAGAGAACTTCAGGTGAAAAAAAAATTGGCTTAAGAGGAACTATGGCCAAGAATTCCTGTAGCTCAGATTGGATGCAGTCTCCTCAAGCCTGCCAAATTCAAAGGCACAACAAGATCCAAGTGTACATGGAACATCTCATCTACTCTACAGAATACAGAATAACAGAGGTGGAAGGGACCTTGGAGGTCTTCTAGTCCAATCCTCTGCTTGAGCAGGAGACACTATACCAGGGATGTCAAACTCGATTTCATTGAGGGCCGGATCAGCATTGTAGCTGTCCTTTGGGGGCTGGTGGGGGGGGAGGAGGAGGGGTGTGGTCGGGGCGACCGACTGGGCATGGCCTGGGGATGTGGCCAGCTTGACATCACTCATGTGGGTGGTGCCTGCTGGATGCGCCGGGCAGCCACCTGCCCTGTCCCAGCCACATGGGATGTAGCAGGTGCATCCCGTGGTGCGCATCACGTGTCTCGCCCCCATGACTCTGCCTGCTGCTGGTGCCGGTGCTGCTGCTGGCATGCCTGTTTCTTGGAGGGCCATCTGTGGAGCCCCTGAGCCAGACACCTCCCCCCTGTGCACACACACCTGAAAGGCCGGTAAGTGCAGCCATCCTGGAAATGGTAAGGCCGCTTTGTCGCTTTGGCCCATCCCATCCCGATGGGCGTGCATGTGCACAGGAGGTGGCGGGTGTATGCATCACTTCGGCCGGGCCCACGCCATCCCAGCAGGCATGCATGCGCACAGGAGGTGGTGGGGGCATCCACGCACAGGCCTGGCCCACCCCATCCCGGCATGCACGTGTGCGCCCGCCTCCTCCTGTGCGCAAGTGCACCTGCCAGGATGGCGTTGGCCAGGCCTGTGCGTGCATACTCCCACCGCCTCCTGTGCGCATGCATGCCTGCTGGGATGGCATGGGCCGGGCTGAAGCAACACAGGCTGGCCCCTTACCATTTCCAGGACGGCCGTGCGGACCGGATCCGACCACATCATGGGCTGGATCCGGCCTGCGGGTCTTGAGTTTGACATCCCTGCTCTATACCATTTCAGACAAGTAGCTGTCCAATCTCTTCTTAAAAGCCTCCAGAGATGAAGCCACTCTGATTCCCCTAACTTTCTAATCAGCTTTTGGGGCTGGGGGAGGGGGAGGAGAGAAGAAGAATAGGTGGTGTTCGTTACATGAAAATGAAACCACCATAAAAAGAGAATGTATTTCATCTAGTCTTTTGCCTTGGTAAGAGCAAAAAATCTTTTCTCAGCAGGACAACTAGTAGCAAGAAGAAACTCTCAGTTATGATGGATGTGCCTGCTAGCTCCCCCACCTGCCATCAACTTGAGTGACAACAGGAAGAAACAGTTTGGAGCTAGAATGTCACCAGTGAAAGAGGCAGAAATCTCACATGTGCAACTGATTGGTATAATTCAATCTGTTCTGTAATAATTGTCTTTTTGTACGTCTGCCTAATTGCCTGTGCTTTAATTATATGTTTTTTTTGAAAGGAGAAATGTGAAGGAACAAAGAGACTTGAGCAGCTATCATAAACAAGCGACAAACAGATAACAGGCACTGTGGGAAGTAAGCATCATATCTGTGGGAAGGTTTGAAAGGACAAAATATTGTGCCTTGAATATTCAGAAAGTGTGACTTGCCCACAACAGAACAAGAGCTTTGGGAGAAAAGAAGCAGACGGTGGCTTACAAATGGGGAATAAACTGCAGATTTATCTGCACAAATCCTCTTGCTCAGAAATAACTTGAAATAGTACCATCATAGACATACAAAATTGCATGGGCACCTTTTCTCCATGGTTATACCCCCACATGTCCAATATGTATATATTGGTTTGAGCCGAGGTGGCGCAGTGGTTAGAGTGCAGTACTGCAGGCTACTTCAGCTGACTGTTCAGCAGTTCAGCGGTTCAAATCTCACCGGCTCAAGGTTGACTCAGCCTTCCATCCTTCTGAGGTGGGTAAAATGAGGACCCAGATTGTTGGGGGCAATATGCTGACTCTGTGAACCGCTTAGAGAGTGCTGTAAAGCACTGTAAAGCGGTATATAAGTCTAAGTGCTATTGCTATTGCTATATGAATAAGGTGTGAATATTGCAAGTAAATATGTTACCTACTCCACAATTGGAGTCCTCTGAATATATAGATGACATTTCCCATCATTCAATATCGAATAGGAATGATGAGAGCTGAAATCCAACATGTCTGTTGGTCAACATCTTGGAGAAGGCTGACAAGAAGCCTATTGGCTCTCACATGTATCTATATTGTGTCTATATTGACATGGATATAGATAGTGAAGTCAACTACATGACTGCCAGATACAGATGTTGGAAAAAATGTACAATTTTTATCAACATCTGCATCAGGCAGTCATGTAGTTGACTTAACTATCTATATTCATGTCAATATAGACACAAGATAGGTACATGTGAGAGCCAGTTTAGTGTAGTGCTTGAAGGATCAGGCTAGAAACTGGGAGACCATTGTCCTGTTACTCTCTCTTAGTCCAAGGAAGGAAGCAATGGCAAGCTACTTCTGAAAAACTTTGCCAAGAAAACTGTAGGGACTAGTCCAGGCAGTTGCCAAAAGTGATCACAGACTTGAAGGCACAAAATAGCAAAATAAACACACAGGCACAAACACACACACACCAGGGGTGGGTTCCAACTTACCTCGCTGCCGGTTCGCTCCCTCCCGTGCCGCGTGGGCGCGCCGCGTGGGCGTGCCGCGTGGGCGCGCCGTGATCCAAAAAAAAATTAAAAAGCAAAAAAAAAGATGGTGACCGCATGCACAGTGCTGGAAGTCAGCTTCTGCGTATGCTCAGAAGGAAAAAATAAATTTCAAAAATTTCAAAAAACAATGTCAAAAAAAAGATGGCGGCCCCCACGGACCGGCCCCGACCGATCCGGGTGGGTCATCACCAGCAGGCCGCTACCGGTTTGGGAGAACCGGTGCGAACAGGGAGGAACCTACCCCTCACACACACACACACACACACACACACACACACTTTAGCCAAAAGAAAGAAAACATTGATGTGAATTTGATATCTGCTACTTGGCAAATTCTGACGTGACAGCTTCCCTATGTTAGATATTGCCAAGGTCTGCAGATAAATTGAAGTGGTTTATAAATAAAACAGCTTAATATGCATGCATTTTATGCAGCTCATATAAACCTTCCATAGCAGAGTTGACTAACATGTGAATATTTCAATTTATACAATCCATTTAAGGTTAGGTGGAAATATACAGAATTTGTAGAATGTATTTTCCTGGGGAAATGTGTTATATTTCTTTTTATTCTGAAATAAATGCATGTTTTTTATTGATCTTTCATCCATTTCTTCTTCTCCTTTTCCTGAATAAGTGACCATTTCTCTAAACCAGTTAGCCATTCCTTTAAAAGATATAACACTAGCATGTAATAAAGCTTTTGTTACCCAAGTCTATATGTGAAAATGAGGTTGACAAATTTGTTTCAATAGGAGCTCCAAATATTTTATACAAAGACATTTGGACCTCCTATACCAGGGGTCTGCAACCTTAAACACTCACAGAGTCACTTGGGCCCGTTTCCCATAGAAAACAAAACAACAGGAGCCACAAAACCTGGGTGGGCATGGCCAACTCGATGTCACTCACTCCCACCCAGTCACGACCCCCCAGCCACACCTACCCAGGTTTTGTGGCTCCCCATGTTTTGTTTTCTATGGGAAATAGGTATCTCCCTCTCTCTGTCTCTCATCTCTCTCTCTCCCTCCCTTTCCTCTCTCTCTCTGTCTATCTCCCTCTCTCATCTCTCTTTCTCTCTCATCTCTCTTTTTCTCTATCTCCCTCTCCCTCCCTCCCTCTCTTCTTTCGCTTCGAGTGGGGCAGGGAATGGGCTCCAGGAAGGGGAGGGGACCCAGTCTCCCCCATTGTGAAGCACGCTAGCTTTCACTGTGTTGTGCAAGGTGCTGCAAGAGCAGCGGGCAGGCCATGGAGGGGGTATTGGGTCTTCCCCCTGCCCCACGCCAAAGGGAGCTTCTCCTTCCCTCCTACCCTTCCCCCTGCTCCCTTCTCCCCACTCAATCCTACTTTGGGACAGAGAAGCACGCGCTGGAAATGTGTGTTGGGACGACGTCGGAGCGCGTCTTCTGACCCTCCAGCGCTCACCTGCAACTCTCCGCGCTCCTCCAGGCCTGGCTTGCTGGGGGAGGGAGCAGCCCTGATGCCTCTGCTTCCCCCCCCCATGGCCCCAGCCATTGCTGCCTGGGGAAGGAACAGGAAACAGAAAGCGGCGCGTTTCAAAGGCAGCGAACAGCGTTCCACTGCGAGAACCGGGCCAGGCCTCTCTGCCGTCCAACTTGCCAATGGGGCCGCTTCTGCCAGGCCATCTCCCCACCCCACCCCCCGCTGGGCTGTTGTGCTTGATGCTCGGTGGGGGAGGGGAGCGCTTCCCCACGCTGCCCCCTTCTTTCTCTTGGCCCTGCTGACAAGGGAGGAGGAAGGCCAGGCTTAGGGGATGGCCCCCACCTCACAAGATCTGCCCCCGCCATTCTCTCCCAGCCCTCTTTGCTGGCGGCAACAGCAAATGTACCACAATGAAGGCGGAATGCTGTTGCCATACAAAGGCAAGTAGAGGGGCGCTTCGCTCCCGCACTAAAGCTCCGGCCATGCCACTGCTGTGACAGGATGATGGCTCTTTCATCCCTCTGTCATGACAGGGTGACAAGGAGCCACAGCAGAGGGCCCAAAGAGCCACATGCGGCTCTGGAGCTGCAGGTTGCAGACCCCTGTCTTATACAAACAAACAAACACATTTATTATAAAAGAAACAAAAAACCAGACTGATGAAAGAATAGTTGAGTGGGCTGAAAATGTCAATGATATATCATGCTCTATGATCAGACTTGAACTATGGCAACTTTACAACCCAGAATTCAACTCCCAGAATTCCTAAGCCAGCTCAGGTCGACGGGGCATAAAGTTGCCATAGTTGCCCTCCCCTGAACTAGATTCTACTTTCTATTTTCCTGCAACTGATGCCTTTTCGTTCAGATTTAGTTTCCATAGCTACATTCTCTTTTATCACCTAGTGGGATTCACCAGATTAAAATGACAGCATCTAGTTAATTAAAAATTTAAAATATATAAAAGATCAGTATTGTTTGCATTTCCAGAGGGAGGAGATACGCTACTTGAATCCACCTGAGAAACAAGGATCTCTGGCACGGAACAAAAAAGAAAAAAACTGCCAGTGTTTGATTTTAAAATAATGAATTGTTTGTCAGCCACATAAAATCAGGGCAGGTAAAAATATTGTTCAACAGAGTGTGCAAAGGACCAACAGGGGAGTGTTAGTGAGGCTATTGTATAAAATATGATTATAGAATTTAACAGTTTAGGTCAGTGATGGCGAACCTTTTTTTGCTCAGGTGCCAAAAGGGTGCGCACGTGCGAGATAGCGTGCGTGTGCGTGCCCACACCCATAATGCAATGCCCTCCCCCCCACGCATGTGTGCACAACCCCCCCATGCTGCCCCCCCCTGCGCATGCACGCAGGCCTCACTGAAGCCTCCGGACTTGAAGTTGGCCCGTTGGGTCCATTTTTCGCCATCCACAGGCTCCGGAGGCTTTCTTGAAGCCTGGGGAGGGCGAAAATGGCCTCCCCCCACCCTCCGGAAGGCTGAAAATCAGCTGGCCAGTGCGCACATGAGTGCTGGAGCTGACATAGGGCAACACCTCGCATGCCCTCAGATATGGCTCCGCGTGCCACCTGTGGCACGCGTGCCATAGGTTTGCCATCACGGGTCTAGGTTATTCTTATTGCTTCCTTCTTTCTGATTTCCTTTTATCTTGGCCCTTTGTAGGTTTTCTGTGATTTTATAAAGCTGAGTTTTCCCATATATGGAGCCAGGAAGTTGATATTATATACACAGAGCTAATAACAAGCAAAGTGGAGTGAGGATGGGGTTTGTTCTGAAGATTATGGTAGATATAGCACAGATAAGTGTAATTGCTCCTAAGCTTTCTTCAAGAGGTTTAAAGGCACTTTACCTTCTTTCAACAAGATTTATTCTGGTCTAAGTCTGATTATACCATAACCATGCGTGGAAGTTAGTGGAATTCTGTTTATTTCCAGTCCCCTGTCTTCTATTGCTGTCAGCCTGGTTTTTCTGACCTCTATGCATTAAAAGGTAGGACTGGAAGAGGGGATCCTTACTGTGAGCATGTATGTTCTGCAATGTAGAACTGTCCTTGTCCCAAAGGTGCTTTTTCCAAAAAGCAACTGGACTTTCTTGGTTTTTTCCCTTGAAAACATTTCGCTTCTCATCCAAGAAGCTTCTTCAGTTCAGTTTTCAGCTTCTTGGCTGAGAAGCAAAATGTTTTCAAGGGAAAAAAAAGGAAGTCCAGTTGCCTTTTGAGAAGATCTTTGGGACAACCATGACCTGATTGTCCCATGATTGAGAATCTCCATAGACATTTAGAACGGTGATTATAAAGAGTGCTAAAAACAGAGAGGGGCTATGGTTATAGACCTTTCTTCCTGCTTCAAAACATCCTCCAATGGAATCAAGCTAACTTTTTCAGGTTTGGGACTTGGACATCTGATGAATCATCTTTTCCCTTCCATTCCTGTCTTGTAAGAATTCCAAGTGTGGATGATCTCTTGAAAGTGAGAGCCTACCAAGCTAACAATACTGGCAACCCAATTACAGTATTTCCTTCTAGCCCCAAAGGAATGATAGAGTTTTGTTAGTTTTTGAAACTATCTAAACATCTTTTTGTCCAATACATTTTTGTACATACCTGAATCTATGCTTGTGGGACATCAGTCTCTTCCTGCCTCTAACCAAGGACTAGCTACCTGCTAGCATTTCCCATAGAAGTTCATATCATAGATAAGCACCCTTTTAGAAGAAGTATTAAATAGTAACAGGAGAGACCTAGCAGAAGAGAATTATTGGTTGGGGAAAGGGCTACTCAGGGGTGGGCTCCTGGGGGTTCAACAGGGTTCGGGAGATCCTCTAGCCAAGGATCGCCGGGGTTCGGCGAACTCCCAAATGCCAGCCCTGGCTGGCCACGCCTGCCCCGCCCCACCCCTCCCACCCCGCCCTTCCCTTCCCAGGAGTCTCCACACAACCCGTTCATCATTCCAGGTAAGTGCAGGGGCCGCGCAGAGGGTCTGGGACGGCAAAAAACTGGCCTCCTGGAGGTTCCGGAAGTCTGGAAATGGGCCTGTTTCCGGCCTCCGGAGGGCCTCCGGACACCGGGGGAAGCAGTTTTTGCCCTCCCGGAGGCTCGAGGAAAGCCTCCAGAGCCTGGGGAGGGTGAAAAATGCCCCACCCCCCACTGTGGTGCAAGTGGCCGACTAGGCCACGCCCACCATGGTCACGCCCACCCAGCAACGGGGCAGTGAACCCGTTGCTAAAGGATCTGAAGCCCACCCCTGGGGCTATTGGTCACGAGAGGATCCCTGTTGTGAATTGGAAATACCCGTAGTTGGAGAGAAAAAAGAAAAGGGAAAACAGAGAAGACCATACGTCATAGAGCATATAAAATTTAGCATAGCAAGACTCAGAAGGTTTTCCTAAAAGAAGGAGAATGAAGAGGTGAGTTTAGGGATGGAGAGTGTGGGAGACATAAGTGTGTGTAGGTGTCAGGGGAAGAGAAGAAGCTGTAATTAACAACCTAGCAAACTTCAGAAGTTTCAGGCAAGGTCAATGTGGGGGAGAAGGAAAAAAACAGGGCAATCATGCCTTTCCCCCCCAAACCTTTAGTATGCAGAATCCATTTAAAGTAGTGAGAGTTGCTAGGAAATGTGCAGAAGAAGGACCTGTAAATCGGTTGTGTGGCATCTACACAGAACTAGGACAAGAAGAAGGAGGCGAGTTAAGAAGATTCTAAGAAAAAAATTTACCCATTGGAAAATTCCCACCATATCCATTGGAAGAAGAGAGAAGGTTAAATGTCTAAGGAGATTCTCAGTCATCCAGGTCATGGTTGATGCTTTTTTCAAGAGGCAACTGGACTTTTTGGGTTTTCTTTGAAGACGTTTCGCTTCAGCTCAGAGCTGAAGAAGCTTCTTGGATGAGAAGCGAAACGTCTTCAAAGAAAAACCAGAAAGTCCAGTTGCCTCTTGAAAAAAACATCTTTGGGAGAGAAGGTTAAACAAAGAAGAGGACAGAAGGACTGCTATTCTGTTGGGAGAACCAAGCTCCAATCCAGGTGCTTGAAAGGAGAAATTGGAAGAAAGAACTACAGGTAGGCCTTGACTTATAAGTGACCGTTTGAAGTTACAACGGCACTGACAAAAGTGACTTATGACCATTTTTCACACGACCATTGTAGCATCCCCATGGTCACATGATCAAAATTCAGATGCAACTGGTTCATATTTATGATGGTTGCAGGGTCCTGGGGTCATTTGATCAGCATTTGCGACCTTCTGACAAGCAAAATCAATGGGGAATCCAGATTCACTTAACAACCATGTTACTAACTTAACAAAGGCAATGATTCCCTTAACAACTGTGGCAAGAAAAGTCGTAAAATGGGGCAAAATGTACTTAACAAATGTTTCACTTAGCAACATAAATTTTGGGCTCAATTATGTTCGTAACTCGAGGACTACCTGTGTTGACTTGTGGGAAACGAAACTGGTGGGTGGGGGGATAGGAGAGAAAGATTAAAAATAATAAGCATCTAAGTTATAAAATGATGGGAGAGTCAGGAAAGCATTAATCAGAGGTAAATAATCAAGGAGGAGAAAGAGCAGGAAGGCCAAAGTGAAGGACACAGTGTTCAGGCAAGGAAAGGTATTTATTAACTACAAAGAAAGTGTCAAGGTTAAACACTGAAGTCTAAGCAAAAGAAATTAAGTTAAAATAAAATAACCACTCTTAGAAATATAACGGGACAAGGTTTGAAAGTGGCCCAGTTGGGAAACCACTGCCTTCAGTACAGAGGTGGGTTCCTACCGGTTCTAACCGGTTCTTTAGAACCGTTAGTAACTCCACGATGATATCACGGAGCCGGTTCTGTCAGTGTCTCCGTGGGCACCGCCATCTTGGATTTTTTGATTGCTGCGCGTGCGGCGCGACCCTGAGCGAACCGGCAGCAAAAGGATCCAGAACCCACCCCTGCTTCAGTATGTGAACATCCAGGGTGTTTTGTATGTATTGGAACAATAAAACCCTTTTTGTAATGAAGCTTGATGTCTGTCTACCTGCTTGCGTCATCCTTATAAGAAAGAAAACTGGGACAAAGCTGCTTTGTCACCTTGTGTCTTTTTGATCATCGTTGTCATGGGTTTCTTTTATTGTTTTGCTACTTCTGTATAGCTTTAACTTTTGTAATTCGATATATTATATGAAATCTAAGTGGGAGGAATGAGAGCTATAAATAAAAATAAAACAATCTGAATCTCACCAGACAGCGTGTTTCAGTGAACCGAAGAGAATCACAGGTGTCTTTAAACACCGAAAGGAAAACATTTCACCTTTATTGTGAGGTCAGGGCATAGTTTCTGTTTCTCGGCCTCCACTTTTACAAGTTAGAGCTATTAAATGGTCTAACTTAAAAGAGTCTTCAAAGAAACAAAGCCCCAACATCTAAATATTAATATTAATACTGAGACATTGGAAAAAGTGCAGAGAAGAGCAACAAAGATGATTAGGGGGCTGGAGTCTAAAACATATGAAGAAGGTTTGCAGGAATTGGGTATGGCTACTCTAGAGAAAAGAAGGACTAGAGGGGTGACATGATAGCAATGTTCCAATATTTGAGCGGCTGCCACAATGAATAGAGGGTCAACTTATTTTCCAAAGCACCAGAAAACAAGACAAGAAACAAGGGATGGAAACTAACCAAGGAGAAATACAACTTGGAATGAAGGAGAAGCTTCCTAATAGTGAGAACAATTAACCAGTGGAACAGCTTGCCTTCAGAGGTTGTGGGTGCTCCATCACTGAAGGCTTTTAAGAAGAAACTGGGGGTGGACAGTCACTTGTCTGAAATAGTACGGTATAGGGTGTCTTGCTTGAGCAGGGAGTTGGACTAGAAGACCTCCAAGCCCAAGGTCCCTACCAGCTCTATTCTGATTGATTGAAATGAGACTTCACTGGGCTAATGTCACAATGTGGAATTGCAGACCTCTTGCTGAAGGCCAACCAAAGCTGATGAGATTCCTTCCTAGCACTCTAGTGCATGGTGAGTTGTTGATGTTATGTTTTTCCTGTCCTCTTTTTTTTTTGTATGGTTTTGGGCAATTTTGGTAATTATTTTAATAAACCACTCCAATATCCTTCTTCTAGGTAGACTTGGCCATTTTATTTTATTTTTTAATTGGTTACCAATTACTTGCATCTTTGGACTTTGATTTCATTGTCATTGTTTCTAAGTTTTAATTTAGTTTGGGCTGTGGAAGTCTATGGAGATTCTCAGTCATCCAGGTCATGGTTGCCCCAAAGATACTTTTTCAAAAGGCTTCTTGGATGAGAAGTGAAACGTCTTCAAGAAAAAACAAAGTAAGTCCAGTTGCCCCTTGAAAAAGCACCTTTGGGTTGTGAAAGTTTTAAACTCATCCATATTATATAAACAATTGGGAGTCAACACGAATGAGAGTGGGATATCTGGACAATGCAATGCAATCAGTTCACACACACACACACACACACACACACACACACACACACACACACATATATTACCCATACCCCCACACACACACCTTTCAGTAGTGTGCTAGAGCTGGCTTGCAAGAACCAATTATTAATTTTTCTGGAATTTTATGAGCCGGTTGAAAGCAAAGTTGAGCTGTGATCTAGTGTGCTGATCAGTTGTTATACAATTAATGATATGATGTAGTTGTGGCAATGGAGCTGGGAGAGCTGGTTCCTAAACATTTCTAGCATACTACCGTCTCTTTAAAAGTTAGCTAAGCTCTGAACTTGTACAGGAAGGCAGGCAGAATTCAATAAGAATAAGAACATGAGAGAATGAATCTCCATATTATAAGAAAGATCACCCACAGGACAGGAAGAAATATGCTAATGGCAGGAATCAGTCAGGCTCCTAAGGAAAGCTGCATCCCTGAAAGATACAGGAAGAGACACAAATATATAATGATGTGCTGGTTGATACTGGCACAAAGAGGAAAAATAGTACATTTTGCATAAATTCACTATTGTAGTGACACAATGATCAGTTAGAGGCGCTTGAATCTCCAATAAAACTAATCTACGATGGATATTCGAAGGGGTTAGAATTGTTCTACTAAATGTTAATGAGGCCAAATGCTCAATTTTGCTTCTTTCATTTTGCTCAAATCCAATATAACAACGAAGGATACTGCATTCCACATGGCACTTCCAGTTTGTCTATTTTCATACGAAATGCCATGAAAAATTATGCTGGGAGATTGTGGCTGATTAATCTTTGCTCTGTTTTTTTCATGGTAGCTACCAGATCTGGAAATGAAGAATAGGAAATTAGAGTTTAGGAGATGTTTTATAAAATGACTCACAGTCTGTCAACATTGCCTGGGTAGATGTACTGATAATATAAATTATTTACAGCTAAAACCTGTGCCCGGTTATTGTATAGGCCCCAAAGGGGCCATTTAGCAAAATGGCCATTTTAGAGGATGTACGATCTAAATCTATTTTCCATTTGCCTGCTATATATCAAACATGTACCCTAAACCCAGTAGTGTGTTCTAAATTAGTTTGCTACCAGTTCACGCTCGCGCTCGCGCAATGCTTCTGTGCATGAGCAGAAGCGTCCCGGGCGGGTGGGCGGACCCTCCCGCCGCCACCGCTACCGGTTCTAAGAACCGAGCCAAACCGGGAGCAACCCACCGCTGCCTAAACCTGTACTAGAAACTGGTTCCTGGTTATATATAAAGTCTATTAATTTAGTTGTCTTTTTTGCCAATGAGATCAAATTTCCATAATCTTAGTCAACAACTTCAGCTCAAATTGGAAAATACATGTCTATGAGGAGTTGATTTACTATGTCTCTAGTCATGTGTGTGTGGTACAGGTAGTCCATGTATAGTGAAAACAATTGGGACTGGTAACTTGATCCTTAAGTGAAACAGTTGCTAAGTGAAACTGCAACTGTGCTTATGATTTTACTTCAGCTTTTGTTGAGAGAGGGCTGATCAATCTTAATACAGATGGCCTCTTTGACCGCTTTTTCAAATCAGCGGTTCTTTCTGTCCAGAATATGGGCGTTTCTGTTTAACATGCACACCTGGTTCCAGAAATGGTCTAAAGTAGATGTGTATGGATATGGTAAATATCTGTAGGAGATGAGCCGGCTGAGCCTGAGGGCGAGATTAAATGCATCATCAGTTTGGAATCGCAGCGCAGCCACCAGAAATCCAAATCCAGCTCCCCCATGAATTCCTTTGGCTCTTATCTAGCACCAATTTGGCTTGACCATTAGTAGACCAGATTCTTGTGTATAGGTAGCATGTAATAAACCTTTAGTGCTTTGAACTCAACTCTTGTTCCTGGTTACTTGCACCTGACAAGATCCATGGAGATAAAAGGTTGGATTTGTGCTAAGCTAGGGATTCAAAGCTAGAAAGAAAGAAATGGAAAGAGTCAAAATGGTTGCCAGAGTAGAGTAGAAATGGGAGTTAACTGAGAGATAAATGAACACAAATTCATTTGGGTAACAAATTAATGGGAAATTGACTTGAGGATGATTTTTTTTTTTAATTTGGAGGATTAAATTAATTTGAGTTAAATGCATTTGTGTTATTTAGGGAAATTAACTGGCTAGCCTTCTGTGAAATTGGAATGACAAACTATGAGTTAATAGAATCGTTTTTATGGTTTTCGATTTGCAATAGAATCTCATGGGTTATTGGTGGTGGGGGGGTTGTTTCTGTTTCAATTTTGGCAGCGATTGGCCTCTTAATTTCACCTTTTGTGACATCCCCTTCCTCTGCTTATACAAGGCTCTTAGAAAAGTTACCTGTCTTTCAATCAGAGCCTGTAGGGTAGAGAACACAAGTCAAGATGAGGACCGCAACAGCGTAATCAAAGCCCTACCTATTTTTACATGCAATGAGCAAATTAAAAAAGCATGGAGTTTCCATTATGTGGTTGCAGACACCATCTTGATTTTCTGATGCCCCTCTCATGGATGCCTCTGCCTTCGGATATACCTGCCTTGTTTGTCATCCAATGAGTGAATTTTAATTGGGACCCACCCCTTACAATTGTTTTACGATAGCACTTATCAGCTAAAAAAAAAAATGGGGTTTCAGTTGTAGCAGAGGTTGTTCTGTTCACCATTTCAGCATTGCATTATGTAGACCATGGAACTAGAAAAGGTTAACGCCTTCAACAGATCCCTCCTCATTACCAGAGAAAGCACATTTTAATTTTCTTTCTGCATCTCATGATCAGCTTTCCATGAGTCATAAGAAGATTGAATCCTTAAGGTTTTTTTTTTTAATGGTGAGGTTGCCAGAAGCCTTTTAAAAAGATGAGTTTGCTTCTGCAAATCAGAATTTGGCCAAATGTTTTGACGTTCCTCTCTTATTATTCATTTTCTGGGTTTAACTTCATTCTGATTGCATTCTCTGCCAGAGCTTTTATTAAAGAGAATCCTAGAGCCTTTCTGCTCTGTTGCTTATTATACTTACATTTCTTTGCAGTATTTTGAATTTTAGTAGATTCAGAATGGAGCTGGAACACGAAGTATTTTACCCTTAGTACATATACAGACACAAACACAATGACACTATTATGTGGTTATGTGCAAGAGTGATAAGAATGCAATATTTTGTGAGCCAATTGTAAGATTCGAATCACTAGCTCAGTATTATGGTATTGTATTAAGCGCCATAATAAAAACGTGTAATGAACTAGAGAATGATGAAAACAATTTGCATTTTATCAACATGAAAATTAATGACATTTGTGTGCTGTGTGCTGTTGTTATGGAGGACACTAGGCTGTTATATCTGGTGGTTTACACACAACAGTTATTTGTAAAACTGCTGGAGGAAAATTAGAAGTGACAGGTCTTATGATGTTTAGCTAAAGGTCATTGGCTAACTGACATCCCAATTAAAATGTTTGTTCATAAACACACATGTAATTTGAGACCTAATTCAGTGAATCCTGATAAAGCCAACACAATTCTCATTTTGACCAACCAGCAGAATTCTATCAAACTGTTCCTAAATTGCTTGTTTGATCTTTCTGAAAAGCTCCCAGCAAACATTGTTTCCAAGGGATCATTTCAATAGGGAATCTCACATCCTTATATCACTAAGTCACTCTTTCCTTTACCAAATATTACTTGGCATTTTTAAAAAATAATATCACATACCCCAATGCAATGAAAGATGATTCAAATCAGTACTTCAAATGCTAGATTAAATGCACCAATCTGATACATGCAAAGAATCTGCTCTAAATTAAGAACAATATTATTTTTCTCTCCATCTGGATGCCAAGTAGTGATCCATGCAGTTCCTATTGAGGAAAATAGGCAGTCATCTATCTGTCTTCAACCGTTATATTTCAGATTCTAATCCCCATGACTCCCAACCTGAATTTTCAATATATATCTGTCTCCACTTTGGAATAGTTGAGTTACATTCCAACGCATTGAAGAAGTCTAATTTATCTATGTATATGGCTACATAGTAGTGGTGAAGATGCTCGCCTCCCACTTGGAAGGTTGAGAATTCAATCTTAGGTAGCGGTAGATATTTCTCTCCTAGGGTGCAAAGAAAAAATACTGAACTCCGCATGGCATCAGGAAGGGAATCCGGCTAGTAAACACTCAGCTCCATCCCTGACTCTACCCCAAATTAAGCGATTACAGGGTTGTAAAAAGGGAGGGATATGGCTATTATGTTATGGGGTAGCTTATACAGTAAAGTAATTTCCAAGCAAATAATTCTTGTTTTCTTTAACCACTGGAGCTTGGTCTAGATTACCTCTGAGATTCTTTCCTATTCTAGAATTCTTTATTTTAAATTTCTACTCCTGGTGCTGGCATAAAAAATGCTGAAAGAATTGAATTCAAAAACCAGAGGAAGGAAATGCTAGGATGGATTTCCAGTGGTTAAAATTGCACTTACCTGCAAAGGATTAATTCTGACTTTCTCCCTGCCATCCCCAAAATACCTTTGGTCTTTTCTTTTCATGTTTTAATTAGATGATCTTCTTTGCAATCTCTCTCTGCTTTCTTCTATGGATGTTGGAAATTAATTAAATGAAACCTGATGGCAAAACTTAGCAAACTTTGCTTTGCCATTTATCCTGGCAACAGTGAGTAACTGATCAAGTCTTTCTGGTCTTTTCCAACCTTCCAGATATCTTGAATGAGCAGCTACCCCAATTCTGGCTGCAAAGGGCATACCTAGAAAGCAAACAAACCAATGTTCTTCTGAGGTTCTCTATGTGTCTCAGTGGAGATACACAAAAGCCCATCCAATCTCAACTTGTAGCAACCCCTGTAGGTGAATGAGACTTCACAATCAATCTAAGTTCAATGATAATGGAGCAGAGGAGTAGAGGTGGAGCAAATCTGCAATAGCAGCCTCTACCCCACTTAGATGTTTTTCTAGAGATGATGGAGGCTTTATATTTTGGAGGCTTTAATAATCCACACAAAACCAGTGCTAGCATTTATATCGACAGAGAGGAAAAATATTTACACACTCATTGAATTCCTATAATTCATAATTCCACTGAATACCTACAATTCATGGATACTTTGCTACTAAGGTCTTGAAGTCCTATCTACGATGGAATCATTGACCATGTGAATAGATATCTCGGTTGAACCCATTTTCCTTCAGGGGCAACCCAACCAGATGTGTTTGAAAGATATTTGAATATGTTCATATCCATTATGCTATTTCCTTGTGAGGTAAGGAATACAGGTAGTCCTCAACTTACAACAGTTCGTTTAGTGACCATTCAAAGTTACAATGGCACTGACAAAAGTGAATTATGACCATTTTTCACAGTTATGACCTTTGTAGCATCCCCATGAGTGTGTGATCAAAATCGAGATGCTTGGCAACTGACTCATATTAGCAATAGCAATAGCAGTTAGACTTATATACCGCTTCATAGTGCTTTACAGCCCTCTCTAAGCGGTTTACAGAGTCAGCATATTGCCCCCAACAATCTGGGTCCTCATTTTACCCACCTCGGAAGGCTGGAAGGCTGAGTCAACCTTGAGCCGGTGAGATTTGAACCGCTAACTGCAGCTAGCAGTCAGCTGAAGTAGCCTGCAGTGCTGCACTCTAACCACTGCGCCACCTCGGCTCTATATTTATGACTGTTGCTGTGTCCCAGGGTCATGTGATCTCCTTTTGCAATCTTCTGACAAGCAAAGTCAATGGGGAAGCCAGATTCACTTAACAACCGGGTTACTAACTTATCAACTGCAGTGATTCACTTAACAATTGAGGCAAGGAATGTTAGGTTGGTGCTTGCTTCTAAGATGGCCGAGGATGCCACTAGGTGCCTTTGTCCTGTTGTCTTCTTCCACTACCTTCGTCGCCAGTATTAGATTTGCTTGGGAAAGAAGAGGCGAGATGTAGGAACTGTTCAGCACCTTTATTACTGTTTAGCTGGATGCAATGCGGACTGGCGGCAAGCTGCAGGGAAGCCGCTTTTAAGGGCTTCCCTGTAGCTAGCCGACCACTGACAGCGATTTAATTTTCCCGCCGCTATTTTAGCCAATCAGCAGCGGCTATGCAAATTTACTATGTACGGCCGTACGTAACAAGGAAGGTCTTAAAATGGGACAAAAATCACTTAATAAATCTCTCACTTAACAACAGAAATTTTGGGCTCAATTGTGGTCATACGTTGAGGACTACCTGTATTATGCAAAGCACAGAAAAAAAATAGAAGCCATTTAGCAGAATGTTCCCATCCCTATTTTTGTTCTCAGGATTACATTCATTCAGCATGTTGCATAATTTTTCCCTAAACTCATCCCTGGATCTTTCATTGACATTATTATCTGGGCCACATTGAGCATTTAATATCAATGTGTTTTTATTTTCATGAAGGCTCATAGCAACCTAGATGACATCAATTCATACTTTTTTAATAAAAGTGTTAACCCTCTCCTTCATAATTAAATTTATTCTCTTACTATCCTCCAGTCTACTCTTGAGATCAGACTACCTTCATTCAAATCTAGTATAATCTTTTCCTTTCTCTTAGTTTTGCAGTCATGCAATATACCTGTTTTTTCTTCCTTTCATTTATTAATTCATGCTCTTGACCTATTCATTTTATATTCTGTTACAGTCGTCACTATGCCATGGTTGAAACCAGATGGGTCCAGCAAAACTGCTCATCCTGGCTTTAGCTAAACAAGGATTTCACACAATACTTTTCAGAATGATATGGAAAATACTCTTGTACTGCAGCGAGTTTTGGACCCTTTATGCATGGCAGGAGAGAAAGTTGAATATCTTCCATATGCGTTGTCTCCGAAGTATCTTTGGCATCACCTGGCATGACAAAGTTCCAAATAGTGCAGTCTTAGAACGTGCTGGAATTTCTAGCATGTATACACTATTGAAACAGCGACGTCTACACTGGCTTGGGCATGTTGTGAGAATGGCTGATGGTCGGATTCCGAAAGATCTCCTGTATGGAGAATTAGTGCAGGGAAAGCACCCCAGAGGGAGAGCACAGCTGCGATATAAGGATATCTGTAAGAGGGATCTAAAGGCCTTGGGAATGGACATTAACAGCTGGGAAACCTTGACCTCTGATCGTTCAGCTTGGAGGCTAAAGACGCAGCATGGCCTTCTCCATTTCGAAGAGACACTTGTTCAGCAGGCTGAGGCAAAGAGGCAGTCCCAGAACCAGCAAAATCCGGGGGCCAGGCAGGGGACAGAATGTATCTGCCTTCAGTGTGGAAGGGATTGCCACTCTCGGATTGGCCTTTTTAGCCACACTAGATGCTGTTTTAGGAACTCTTTCCAGAGCACGATACCATAGTCTTTCGAGACTGAAGGATGCCAATGAATGATGGAAACAGTAGGACTAGATTACCAACCTTAGCCATGCCCCTGCCATGTGCAGCATTTCCTGTTCAGAATAAGGCTACAAAACCACCCAAGTTTTAGCACATTTTGGAACTTACGGCTAAAACACAAAATGAAAACCCAGTATATCCCTAATCTTCTATTTTATGCCATTTCTGATCTCTCATCTAGAGACTTCTTGTTGCTGCCTGTTTCCCAGCAACTAGGAGATTCACTCCAAATACTTTAAATGCCATTTTAAAGATTGCTGACCAAACTCTTAGGATGTTTTGAAAATCTACTCCTCTATCTAAATGCAATGTATGAATCTATCATATCATGGTTGTAGGCAATTCAGAACCGATCCTCTGTAATTCCACTTTTTAAAAACGTCACCGTGTAAGTTTCCCCTGCAACATCAAGAAGCAGCAAAGGCAGAGGTGGGCTTCACATAATTTAGCAACCGGTTCGCCCAGAATCGAAAATGTGAGCGCCTTGTGCACATGCGTGCTGTGTCAAAAACACGGTGATTGTATAGGACGGGATAGCGCCGGGGCAGGTGGGTGGGCCCAGCCGCTGGCCGTAACTACCGGTTCACCTGAACCAGTCCAAACCGGTTGAATCCCACCCCAAAGGGGCATTAAGAGAAACTGAACACAGGCACTTGTCATCTTTTATATAAGACGATGAACATGTGACCCAACAAAACAAGTAACTACCTCAAAAACCTTGAATCCGCTTCAGTTTTGCCCACGAGAAAAATGTGTCAACATTCCTTTGCTGAAGGCAGCCAGACCTTCTGTTGCTATTCGCTGCGAGGAGGAAAATAAAACCAAATTTATATTCCATGCATGCCAGCAAAAGAAAGTTGATACTACTTCTGGCATCCCAGTTAAAGGTTTTAGTAGAAAAACCGTTGCTAATAACTTCATGATGTTCACACACAAAAAAATCAGCACAGAAATAATAAGAGCTTGGGAAAAGCAACATGTGGATAAGAAGGATCACTGCAGTTCAAGACTCTGTAAATTATTGCCTTTTCATCAAGGTCACTGAAGCCCAATTCAATATAATTCTGCTCTTGTTGATTTCTTTGGGATGGCCAAACCAGTTTGTACCTCCTACAGCCATGAAAAAAGGCTCTTTTTAGCAAAAGGAAACATTATGATATCAAACATTTATTATTCTCATCGGGTGGGTTCCACTTACCTTCCCTACTGGTTCGCATCGCGATGGAAATGTGTGTTTTACATGCATGCTCTTGCTTCGCTCGCGCACACGCCTACGTCATGACACGGAAATGACCCTCTGCGCATGCGCAGAAGCAGGTTCTTTGCCAGCCGTGGCGACCAGAGAACCAGTTTGGGGGCATGGACAGCTGGCCATCGCTGCCGGTTCGGCGAGCAGATGCAAATTTCTACTACCGGTACGGGAGAACTGGTCCGAACCGGCAGCAACCCACCACTGATTCTCATGCATACGATATATTCACATAAATTCCTTTAATTTTCATTTGAACACTATTTTTTTTTAGGTTTGCATTTTTGAACCAATACACAAACTCAGTTCTTCAATATTTGGACCTTTCTGAATTAACAGTGCACTTCAAATATTTATTTTAAAAAGTCTCAGAGAAAACAACAACCTAACTCTGAATATATGAACACACATACGTAACAAATATTCATGAAAATAGCAAATAAAATGCTTTACATGGGTGAAATTGTTATCAACCTTGGATTACATTTGGGAAATGCAAAATTGTGCTTGTGTACTGTTGCAAACCTGACAAAAACAGACTCAAATTAATAGGAGAATAAGACAAGCTAAACGGAAAAGCAAATAACAGAAACCAAAAGTGACAGTTTTGCAGAACTGAGTACCTAAAACTAATTAAAATGATAGATTTGTTCATGCTCTTGTAGAATGATGTAAGCTTTTGTTTGTTTTGTTTTGATTCACCTGCTTGTCATGAACACAACGAAATAGTGTAAAGTTATTTACTGTTCCATCCAGGAACTAAGATGTAAGTTTCACTCAGACAACTCCACAAATCAGAAATTTCAGCCTGCCTAAAACACAAAGAAACAAAGGGATGTGAGTTACAAACAAACACATACAGTGGTTAGCATCCCACTTCCAAGTGTAAGAGCAGGTAAAATATACAGGTCATCATAACACAGTTGGTGCTTTCCAACTAAGGATTGAAAAGAGCTGCCAAGGAAAACAGGAGATGGAATTGCTGCACTGAAAGATACTGACAATGGTGGACTATAGGAGGCACATTTGGATGAAGAGAGGAGCAGAAATAGAGCACAACTAGATAAGACTATGTGTCCCAGATGAGAAGCAAGGCACACTTCTGGATTGGTCAAATACACATTTGCACCTGCCAAAAAACCCAATGCAGTCCTAGACTCCATCAATAGAGAGATAGAATCAAGATCACGTGAAATGTTGGTACTGCTTGATAAAGCCTTGATAAGACCACACTTGAAATATTGCATCCAATTTTGGTCGCCACAATATAAAAAAGATGTTGAGACTCTAGAAAGAGTGCAGAGAAGAGCAACCAAAATGGTTAGGGGACTAGAACTTGAAACATATGGAGAACAGTTGCAGGAATTGGGCACGTCTAGTTTAATGAAAAGAAGGACTAGGAGTGACATGATAGCAGTGTTCCAATATTTAAGAGGCTGCCATAAAGAAGGGGGAGTCAGTCTATTCTCCAAAGCACCTGAAGGCAGGACAAGAAGCAATGGATGGAAATTAATCAAAGAGAGAACCAACCAGGGGTGAAATGCTAACGGTTCGGACCGGTTCGGGAGAACCGTTAGCGGACATGTGGCCTAGTTCACCAAACCGGTAGCGACGGCTGACTGGCCATGCCCCTGAACCGGTCCCCCAGTCGCCGCTCGCTTGCCCTGCCCCGCCCAGTCTCTGCTCTGCAGCTTGCCTGCCTGAAGCGCTGTGCCCCTGATCTGCCTGCCAGGTAAGCCTGAGAAGTCGCGGCCTACCTAGCTGCCCCTGCCCCCCCATCCCAGCCTGCCTTCCATACTCCATTCCCTACGGCCTGTGGCCCCGACATGCTTGCCTGCCTTCCACACGGCCTTCCCGGTGTCCCCGTGGCCAGCTTGCGAAGGCAGGCAAGCATGTCGGGGCCGCGGGCCACGGAGAAGGGAGCTAGCAGCCTACTCCCTTTCCTGCAGCCCTGCCATGCTTGCCTGCTTTCCACGCAGCCTTCCCGGTGTCCCCATGGCCAGCTTGCGAAGGCATGCAAGTGGAAGGCCACGTGGAAGGCAGGCAAGCATGTCGGGGCCACGTGGAAGGGAGCTAGCAGCCCTCTCCCTTCCCCACAGTCCTGCCATGCTTGCCTGCCTTCCACACGGCCTTCCCGGTGGTCCGCTTGCCTTCCGAGGTCGGTGTCCAGCCCGGCCCGGCCAGTGGGTGGGTGGGAGGCCCTTGGTGAAGATGCAGCCGCTGCTCTGGAGCTGAGAGGGGCAGCGGAGGTGGTGGTGGTGCTCTGGGAGGGCAGGCGCCAGGCGGATGTCCCGGGGCTGCTGCACATGCACACCGCCTGCCCTCCTGGAACACCACCGCAGCGGCGCCGTTCGCTTTCATTTCATGGTGGGAGAAGGAAGAAAGTGAACAGCACCACCACGGTGGTGCTCCGGGAGGGCAGGCATCAGACGGATGTCCCGGGGCTGCCGCCATCAGCCTTACCAACGCACTGGGTCTGTTGGGATGATGGGCATGCTGAATACGCCGGTGGATGATCTAGAAGGTAAGCTGACGCTGGCGGCAGGGGGGGGATGGAGACCCGCTGCACTCGGCCTCGGGGGGACATGACGAGGCTCGCTCGCCTTTTGGGTCTGGCGCGCTCAGCTTCCAGGCTCGACTTCCGCACTCGGCATCCACGCTCGGCTTCCGTGTTCTCTTTAACCACTGGAGCTTGATCTAGATTACCTCTGAGATTTTTTCCTATTCTAGAATTCTTTATTTTAAATTTCTACTCCTGGTGCTGGCATAAAAAATGCTGAAAGAATTGAATTCAAAAACCAGAGGAAGGAAATGCCAGGATGGATTTCCAGTGGTAAAAATTGCACTTATCTGCAAAGGAGAGGGGGGGGGAAGAAAGAGGAAAGGAGAGAGAGAGAAAAGAAAGAAAGAGAGAGAAAAAAGAAAGAAAGAGAAAGAGAAAGAAAGAAAGAGAAAGAAGGAAAGAAAGAGAAAGAAAGAAAGAAGAAAGAAAGGAAAGAAAGAAAGAAAGAAAGAAAGAAAGAAAGAAAGAAAGAAAGAAGATGACCACAATTGAGCCCAAAATTTTGGTTGCTAAGCAAGAGCATTGTTAAGTGAGTTTCACCACATTTACAAGTTAGCCATGCCCACCCGGTCACATGACCACCAAGCCATGCCCACAGAACCGGTAGGGAAAATTTTTGGATTTCACCACTGGAATCAACCTAGAACTAAGGAGAAATTTCCTGACAGTTAGAACAATTAATCAGTGGAACGACATGCCTCCAGACGTTTTGGGTGCTCCAACTTTTAAGAAGAGTTTGGGCAGCTATTTGTCTGAAATGGCATAGGGCTTCCTGCTTGAGCAGCGGGTTAGAGTTGAAGACTTCCAAGGTCCCTTCTAACTCTGTTATTCTGTTAAATTAAAGAAATATTATAGGCACAGTCTGTCTTCTAATTTCTCAGCATATGAATTTTAAAAACAAAAAAAGAGCTCCCTGATCCATTTCTAAGTTGGACATGCTCCCGTATTAGGTTATTTTCTCTACTGCCGCTCTCAATTTGCTCATATAAACACTGTAAGTAGCAAGACAGGGCCTGAGGGATGAGGTTGGTATTTGCATTTGCATCTCCTTGAAGATGCTTTCTTTTAATATATTCAATGGGTAACTAACAAATGGAAATTAATCAAAAGAATAATGAAGTAAGCAAGGAGAGTCCAAATTTTCTCTTGTCCTCAGGGAGTTGTGTTCTTAGCAGTCACCCAAAGCATCTGGCTTGGTTGTTTGTTCTGGAATAAAATGGGTTCTTCAGCCAAGATATCAGGGATGCTGCTTAAAAAAACAGCAGAGGTAATTAAGGAAGAATAGTGAAGCAGCATAACAGAGTTCCTCTACAGCAGTGTTTCTTAACTTTAGCAACTTTAAGATGGATGGACTTCAACTACCAGGATATCCCAGCTAGCCATCCTGGCTTAGATAAGGTCCACTTTTCTTACAGGTAGATGATAGATAGACAGATGATAGATAGATAGATGATAGATAGATAGATAGATAGATAGATAGATAGATAGATAGATAGATAGATAGATAGATAGATAGATAGATGATAGATAGATAGATAGATAGATAGATAGATAGATAGATAGATAGATAGATAGATAGATAGATAGATGATAGATAGATAGATAGATAGATAGATAGATAGATAGATAGATAGATAGATAGATAGATAGATAGATGATAGATAGATAGATAGATAGATAGATAGATAGATAGATAGATAGATAGATAGATAGATAGATAGATAGATAG
>QLTV01000546.1:860288-874816 GCA_003457575.1 Thermophis baileyi
TTTTTCCTTCCCCTCTTTCCTTCCCCTCTTTCCTTCCTTGCTCTCTTCCCATCTTTCCTTCTTTTTATTTGTCTTTCCCTTTCTCCTTTCCTGTCCCCCCCCCAGACCCTGTTTTTGGCTGTGACAACCTCCTGCAGCCCTTTGTCAGTGAAAATGCAGCCTGGGGGGCATGTGGGCCAGTCCTTCGCTGTTTTCAGGGCAGCCCCGTGTTCCAGATTAAGCACTGAGTTTGACACCCCTGATCTAAAATATTTGCACCTTTTTACACTGTATTTTGCTTTTTTTTTTCCTTCTGTGCCTCTTCTTTTTCTTCGGGCTCATCCACTCTCTGGGAAGGAAAAATTCTTTTTCTCAGCCAGCTGTTTTTCTTTCTTGGCTGCTGGCTGCAGAGCTTCCATGACATACCTGTCTCCTCCATCCTCCTCCCCCGCCTGTTTCAAGGTTGCAGTTTTATTGGCAACCCTGGTGGGCTGAGGCTAGAGAGAAGGTTCACGTAGGAAGGGAGGAAGGCAGCCCAGGTGCCTGCAATTTTTCTCAGCAGCCTGCCCTTCCACGGCATTGAGAAGAAGATAATTGCATGAACAATGAAGGTCATGAAACCGGGAAGTTTAAGTTGACTGTCTTTGACTTTACATACCCTTACACACACTCCCAGATTTGGCTTATGATTACTCACATGCTCACAGCCCTAGTCAACAGCCACATTCAAATTACTTTCAGTGAAACATTGAGGCATACACATACTCATTCACATGTACTCGCATCCTTCTCAATTAGGCTGGTAGGCACTAGCCAGAGGGATGGAAGTCACTGAGTACTCAAAGTACTTCATGGCTTGGGACCAGGTTATCTGAGGGACCATCTCTTGCCAGTCACATCTATCCGACCCACTAGAGCTGGGGAGGCAAGGAATGTTGCAGATCCCATCCCCTAAGGAGATACACCTGGTGGGACCCAGAAAAAGGGCTTTCTCTGTGATGGCTCCCTCTCTCTGGAACATTATTCCCCCAGAGATTAGTCTGGCCCTGACTCTAATACTCTTTAGGAAGGCGCTGAAGATCTGGTTCTGCAAGCAGGCCTGGGGAACCCATAGCGGGATGGAGCCCATTAAATGGCTTGTGGGATGTGTTGTTACCGGGGTGCTATTATTTTATTATTTTCTTCTATTAGTTTTATTTTTTATATATGATGTTTTTATATTCATGTAAGCCGCCTTGAGTCGCCATGTGCGAATAGGGGGCAATATAAATTTTCTAAATAAAATAAAGTGTGAATGGGCTTCAGGACCCCTTTTATCCCCCAAATCCTTGCTTGCTTTGCTTTGTTGATTGACAAGACTGGCAGGTACTCTTACTCTTGTTCAGTTACAAATCTGGCTGCTGTTAATGGGGTTTGAGGAGGGGTTTTCTATGTGCTCAGACCCAAATTGTTTTATCTGATTCCAATGACATTTTTACTTTTGTTTCCTTAATGATTTGGTTTCTTCTTATCCATGTTTCCTAAGACAATGGCCCCCAACCTTTTGGGTACAGGGACCGGTTCCTTGGAGAGAAGTTTTTCCGCGGAGTGGACAGGGTGTGATTTCACATGCTGCCTGCATCCTGTGGATGGGGCTTTGCTTGTTTGCGCAGCCTGGTTTCTAGTATGTCGCGGACTGGTGCTGGTCTATAGACCGGGGGTTGGGGACCCCTGTCCTAAGAAGAAGATTCCTGGCTTTTATCCACCCAGCTTACATACCTCCTCCATTTCTAGGCATGGCAGCTTCAGTCTAGTCTCACAATACCAAGTCAAATCTTTGGGTCATACAGCTCAGCATTATCTCAAACACTTTATCCAGCTTCATACCTTCCAACTTGCTGGGCCAGGAAATCTGGAAGCTGTAGTCTTAACATGTTCCCCAAGATGGGGTGTGATGGTCTATGGACTGGTTGTTAGCTACACACCAAATATTGCCCCAGGAATCTTTCCCAACCTGCTTTTGGAAGTGAACTGGGGTTTCTACTTTACAAAAACATTGTAAACATTTAGCATTGTAAATATTTAGCATTGTATCACTCTTCACATTTGGAATAGTTCCCCATTACTGTTATGATGGGTATCTACCCATACTTGAAACAGTAGAAAACTACACCTGCTTGACTTTTTCTGCCCCAATGTTTGGTCCTTAGCTTGACTCTGTTGTTTCTCTTCCCTCTCAATTTCTGGCACCTGTTTTTCTGCAAAGAAATGCAGATATCACATATGTTGAAGCTGCCTGGTATTGGTATAATCTAGAACAGGGGTATCAAACTCAAGGCCCAGGGGCCGGATCCAGCCTGTGGGGTGCTTAGATCTGGCCTGCAGGGTTGCCCTGGAAACAGCAAAAGACTGGCCCGTGGTGCCTCTGCCAATGAAAGGGGTTGTAGAGAGTTGCAGGAGGCAGTCCCAGCTGAAAACGGAGCTCGCGAGGGCCGCATGAGGCCCCCCCGAGCTCTGTTTTCGCTGGCAGAGGGTTGCAAGAGACTGTCGCAGTCAAAAATGGAGCTCAGGAGCCCATTTTCACTGCCAGAGCGCTCAGGCGACCACAGGCGCCCCCGACAAGAATGACATCAATCTGGCCACGTCCACCCTGGCCACGCCCACCCTGGCTCCCGGAGGTTAAACACAGCCCTGATGTGGCCATGAATGAAATCGAGTTTGACACCCCTGAACTAGAACAACTAAGGAGGTCTTAAGATTGCTTATTCATAGGTTGGGGATGACATGAAGGTAAAACCAGAAGACATTGCAGAAAATAAACCTTGCCCGAGCAGGTTTGTTCAATGATTATGTTCAAATGGGAAAAGTTTGAAATTACAGGGTTTTAACTATATGTTAATAAATCAAACATCAGATCAGCTATTATTTTGGCGTTTCTCCCAACAAAAATGGTAAGGTGAATATGGCTATGCTATATTTATCCCATCACTTAATTGCCTTTGATTTCTAAAGCAACACTTAACAGGTTCATTTTTGCTCCGGACACTGAGAATTGGTTATTTTAATGGCTCAGTGGGTAGTGGGAACCTGTCCACTTGTGATGGATGTTACATAGCAATTGTGGTTTTTTTTTCTTCTTTTTAGTCTTTAAGGTTTAGTCAGGGGTGGGCTGCTGGGGGTTCGCAGGGGTTCGGGAGAACCTCCAGCTAAGATTCTGTGCAATTTGGAGAACCTCCAAATCCCACTCCTGGCTGGCCTTGCCCCGCCCACCCCGCCCCACCCCTCCCAGGAGTCCCCACGCAGCCCATTTTGGATGCAGATAAGTGCAGGGCACGCGGGAGGCTCAGGAGGGCCTCCGGAGCCTGGGGAGGCCGTTTTCGCCCTCCCGGAGGCTCGAGGAAAGCCTCTGGAGGCCGGGGAGGACAAAAATGCCCCTCCACCATGGTGCAGGAGGCCGACTAGGCCACGCCCACCATGGCCACGCCCACCATGGCCACGCCCACCCAGCAACCGGGCAGAGAACCCCTTGCTAAAAATTTTGAAGCCCACCCCTGGGTTTAGTGTGAAGTATGGATCTGTTTGTGCACTGATCAGAATGTCATTCCTTTCATCTTCCAGTTACATTGGGTTTTTCTTCTTATATGGTGTATTTGTTATTTAAGACTGTAACAAACTCCCATTGAGATTTTGAAACTAATAGCATTTCCCTTGAAGAGAAAGGCTGCTAATTGATTGACAGTCCAAGATACAAAGTACTCTCTGAAGCATGAAGATCAAAATCTACTCTTATTTGACCGGGTTATGTTTCTCCTTCCCCACCCACCCCCACCTACCCTGCTCTTGTCCTCTTGCCATGAAATATATGATAAAATGGAATATGTTTCCTTGGTAATGAAGCAATTCACTAAGGATTCACTCGGTTGGCTTAATCATGGTTTCATTTGCTATTTGCAAACTGAATACACTAACACATTTTTTTTTTTTATTTCTCAGATTTGGAAAAAAACCACCTTGTTTCTGGAAGAAGGTGACAGGACTGATGCTGATATTCTTGTTCACATTGTTTTGTGATTCAAAACATGGTCATTGGGAAGAAAAATCATTTGATGGGATGACTCAGCAGATTGTTAGGAATACAACTGTTCCCTTGTCCAGGATTCTATTGAACATTTTGGTATTCGGCTGCCGTGGCCAGCAAGGCTTTGGAACTAAAACAAGACTGGCTTGAGGTTTCAGAGGACGTGAAGACATGAAAAGATTGGGTTTTTTAAAAAATGAGAGGAAAGTAATTGGAAGTTGGGAACTGTTGCACTTCAGAAATAAGGGAATAAGTACTTTCATTGGAAGGGGAGGGAAACTTTGTGGCTTTCCTGATAGCAATAGCACTTAGATTTATATACCGCCTCATAGTGCTTTACAGCCCTCTCTAAGCGGTTTACAGAGTCAGCATATTGCCCCCAGCAATCTGGGTCCTCGTTTTACTGACCTTGGAAGGATGGAAGGCTGAGTCAATCTTGAGCCAGGGAGAATCGAACTGCTGGCAGTTGGCAGAATTAGCCTGCAATACTGCATTCTAACCATTGTGCCACCAGGACACTTGTAGCTGTTGTAGCTGAACTGCAAGTCCCAGCAACATCTGCCATTATATTTGCAGTTCATCAACATCTGGAGAGTTATGCACACCCAAGGAAAATATCGACCCCCAAATTATAAATTAACAATGGCAACTTCGTATAAAAACACTTTATATAAAATGTTTTATAGATGGCACTTACCACTGGCTAGGTTAGCTAAAATGTTTAAAAATATGTCTAGCAAATATTGGAAATGTAATCAAAAACAGGCACATACTATCATATGTGGTGGACTTGTGGTAAAGCAAAAAAAATTTGGGAAGAAAATACATAAATGGCTAGAAAATATGATTGGAAAGCATGTAGATTTTAAACCTGAACTATTTTTATTAGGTATAGTATCAGGTAAACTTGATAAGAAAAGTATGTATCTAATATTGCACGTCTTGACAGCAGCGACAGAGGTGGGTTCCTCCCAGTTCGGACCGGTTTGCCCGAACCGGTAGCGACCCACTGGTGATGTCACGATGACGTCACGGATCCGGTTCGGTCGGTGCCGGTCCGTGGACGCCGCCATATCTTTTTTTGAATTTTTTTTATAGTGTGGTGACAGTAGTGGGTTCTAAATCCCGTCACTACCGGTTCGCGCGCACGACGCTTCATGCGCAGAAGCGTCCCGGGCAGGTGGGCAGAGCCTCCCGCCACCGCTACCAGTTCGCAGAACCGGGCTGAACTGGGAGCAACCCACCGCTGTGTGGTGACAAAAACTGGATGCAGTATTCTAGGTGTGGTCTTACTAAGGCTTTATAGAGTGGTATTAGTACCTCACTTGATCTTGATTGTATCCCTTTGTTAATGCAATTTAGGATTGCGTTGGCTTTTTTGGTTGCTGCTGCACACTGCTGGCTCATATTTAACTGTACTCAACATAATTCATTATTTTAATGATTATATTCATTTAAAAATGAGCTAAGTACATTTCTAATCTAAAAGTTCTAGATCTCATGTAAACACAAAATGGAAAATATATTCCTTTTCAGTTAGGGGCAAAACAGCCCCACTTGAATTTCCCAGCAGAAGAAAACTCATAACATCTATAGGGGACAGTGGAAATTTGAAGGAAAAAAAAAGATTTTGTTTCATCTCAGGTGGACAAGAATAGCTGATCCATTCTGATCACCCAAGCTACAGAAAAGTTTAGCATGAGGATGCTTTTTAATTAATTTTTCTTTTTTAAAGATGCAATAGGTGTACTATAAGTAGAAGAAAGCCAGGAAAAGAGCAAACAATTTTAAAAAAAGATAAACAGGTTCAAGATTTGCAAAAACAGTTGAATTTGACGAAATGATACTCAGGTAGCAATAATATCTCCTTTACAGATGATCATCACTTGTGAAAAATCCATGCTGAATTTGAATGTGCCTTCTATCCATTGTTGGGTCTGGTCCACAGGTGAAATGCAGCCGGTTCTCACCGGTTCGCCCAAACCATTAGTAAATTGCTTAGGCAGTTCAGAGAACCAGTTAAAATTAAAGTGCAAGAGAGGGTTTTTTTTTTTTTTTTTTTCTTCAGTTAATAGCTACATTTAAAAGTTGTGGTTGGACTCCATTTAACAGTTGCAGCTGGAATGCAGCCGATACACACTGAATCAAGTCAATAAGCAACAGAAACTGACAGGATTAGGGCAGGGAAGCCCATCAATCTCCCATCTAGGGATGGGATTAACTTCTTCCCTTCAGGAAGAAGGACAAGATTACAAACATTTTCATTATAAAGAGTATTAAGTAACACTTCTGTGATCAGCTGATACTCCCTGGAGTTTCCCCAAGACCTTTTACAGCTGCTGCAGTGTTGGCTACTTCTTGTTTCTTCCTGGGGGAAAAGATACAGGAGGGGGCAATGATGCAGCTTGATCATACAGGCGGTGAATTTAATGCATGTGTGGTCCAGCCAGCTATATTGCTTCTGCTGTGAAGCACCCAATTTAGAACATAGAGAACATAGAATAATAGAGTTGAAAGGGTTAATGGCTTTTGGCAGCACGCCCAGGCTTTCACTTAGCCTGAGCAGCTGCTCTTAGTTTCCCTCTCAGCTGCTGCGTTTGCTTTGGGGTTGCTTTTTTTTAAAAGGTGAATGGCTGTTTTAAGTTTTCTGCATTGTTTTAGTGGTTCCTGGCACTGTCCTTTTGGGGTGTACTTCCCTCCTCTTTTTGAAAGCCTCTAGTGATGGCAAGCCATTCCATTGGTTGATTGGTCTCACCCTTAGGAAATTTCTCCTTAGTCCTAGGTTGCTTCTCTCTTTGGTTAGTGTCCATCCATTGTTTCTTGTTGTGCCTTTTGGTGCTTTGGAAAATAGATTGACTCCCTCATTTTTGTAGGAGCCCCTCAAATTTCCTGACAGAACAATTAATCAGTGGAACAACTTCCAGAAGTTGTAAATGCTCCAACACTGGAAGTTTTAAAGAAGAGATTGGATAACTCATTTGTCTGAAGTGGTGTAGGGTTTTCTGCCTAAACAGGGGGCTAGACTAGAAGACCTCCAAGGTCCTTTCCAACTCTGTTATTCTATTCTATTTTAAATATTGGAACAGTGCTATTGGAACAGAGCCGTGGTGGCGCAGTGGTTAGAGTGCAGTACTGCAGGCTACTTCTGCTGATCACCGGCTGCCAGCAGTTTGGCAGATCGAATCTCACCAGGCTCAAGGTTGACTCAGCCTTCCATCCTTCCGAGGTCGGTAAAAATGAGGACCCAGATTGTTGGGGGCAATATGCTGACTCTGTAAACCGCTTAGAGAGGGCTGTAAAGCACTATGAAGCGGTATATAAGTCTAAGTGCTATTGCTATTGCTATTGTGCTATTTTATTGTGAGTTGGACTAAGGAGAAATTTCCTAAGGGTGGAGACCAATCAAATTGGCCACGCCCACCCAGTCACATGACCAAGCCACACCCACCAAGGCATGCCCACAGAACCGGTAGGGAAAAATTTTGGATTTCACCATTGGTCTGGTCCATGTTTAAAAGTAAGGAAACAAAAGAGAGAGTAAGGATTAAAACTGCCAATCAGCAATGGAAATGGTGGTACCAGAAAGAGCAGGCATGTAGGTCACCTGGTCCCAAATGAGAAGTATTACATTTTTTAAAAAAATTAACCAATAAATCTTCTAGAAATCTCTGTTTACCTTTTGTCTTCTTTTGGGGCTGTGCAAAATGGGTCACTCTGTTAGACACACAACTTCCAGCATCTGTTTCAGTTTGGTTTTGTAACAAAAACAAAACTTAAAAAACCAAACAAAAAAGGAACTTAGAACTAAGGAGAAATTTCCTGACAGTTAGAACAATTAATCAGTGGAACAACTTGCCTCCAGAAGCTGTGAATTCTCCAACACTGGAAGTTTTTAAAAAGATGTTGGATAACCATTTGTCTGTAGGGTTTCCTGCCTAAGCAGGGGGTTGGACTAGAAGACCTCCAAGGTCCCTTCCAACTCTGTTATTCTATTCTATTCTAAATACTGGGAAGCTAATGGCAGATGACACAATCTGAAAAATTAGGTCTTTGTGTGTATTCATTCTTGCAGAAACTCTTTGGTCCCTTCTTCTAGTTGTGACAGTAATCTGTTTACATCCGAGCACTCATCCAGGATGATACAGAATGTGGCCCTCAGCAGCAGCCCATCACTTCAGTTAATTAAAAAGTTTCCCTCTAAAAGACATAATTTGTCAACTTGGGATGTTGCTTCTGGACAGGTCATTTGTTTTCCAGTCTGATGAGCTGCCACAATATTGTGAGTTGGGCCAATAACTTAGCTTCATTCTCTAGCACACCTGAATGTAAAACCATTAGAATTTTTTTAATCAGACAGAAAAATGCTTCTCTGAGTCTTTACGTGTCAGCCTGAACTCACAACCTGCCAGTCCATATGCAGCTTCTTTTAAGGACCTTACCTTTACTTCTATCAAGTGTTTATTTCCATAAATGTAGCACAATTGCTTGAAGACAACAGAAATAGTTCTGTTGCTACATTATTCCCTATAGTCATTTAAACAAAAGTAATCAATTTATTTTTGTCAGCTCCTGACTTTAAGCGAAGTTTGATAAACAGCTAATGTTTTATAGTTTTGGAAAATGGACAAACAATTCAGCCATTGTTTGTTTCTTCTTTCTCCACCCCATAGAGAAAGTTATGGGTCCCCATGTATTCGAAAAATATGTACTCGAAAAATATGTACTCAAACTATGTTTGTACTTATTATATACTCACATTAATATTTATGCTTTACCTGTAATCATATACATGCTTGACAAAATAAATAAATAAATAAACAAACAATCTGACAGCATCAGAATAAAAGAAGACCAAATAAGATGATTAAAGGCCTGGAGACTAAAACATATGAAGAACGGTTGCAGGATTTGGGTTTAGCTAGTCTAGAGAAAAGAAGCACTAAGGGTGACATAGTAGCAGTATTCCAGTATTTGAGAGGTTGCCACAAAGAGGAGGGGGGGGGTCAATTTATTTTCCAAAGCACCAGAAGGCAAGACAAGAAACAATGGATGGAAACTAATCAAGGANNATCTAGATTTTGGCTGGTTGATTGATTGAAATGGTCTAGGGTCTCCTGCTTGAGCAAGGGGTTGGACTAGAAGATCTCCAAGCCCCTTCCAGCTCTATTCTGACCGATTGATTGATTGAAATGGTCTAGGGTCTCCTGCTTGAGCAAGGGGTTGGACTAGAAGATCTCCAAGCCCCTTCCAGCTCTATTCTGATTTATTGAGTGACTGACTGACTGACTGACTGACTGACTGACTGACTGACTGACTGACTGACTGACTGACTGATTGAGGTCAGAGGTGGGTTCCTACCAGGGGTGAAATGCTCCCGGTTCGGGCGTGCCTGCCGGTGGTCAGAGAGCCGGTAGCAATGGCAGCGTGAGGCTTTGCCCACCTGCCCGGACACCGCCATTTCACCCCTGGTTCCTACCAGTTCTATCCGGTTCTTTAGAACTGTTAGTAAATCGGTGATGACGTCACGAAGCCGGTTCTGTCGGTGTCTCCGTGGGCGCCGCCATCTTGGATTTTGCTTTTGTGCATGCGCAGAAGCTATTTTTTGATTGCTGCGGGGGCGCGCATGTGAAGCGGGCGTGCGCCCAGCACGACCCTGAGCGAACCGGCAGCAAAAGGATCCAGAACCCACTCCTGAGTGAGGTACATGCAAAGGAGACCTAAGGATATTTTTGAGGTATAAAAGTTCTGAAGTAGGAAAAGATTCCCAAAGCAAGAATAGAAATATTCTTAGCTCGCTACAGAAAACATTTGAAACCTGTTATTTCTGTCAAAGGAAGTGTTACAAAGTACTGGTTGAAAGGGTATCCATAGTTCCACACCTGGTGTGTTCAATTTTTTTCTTATTTTGAGTTTGTAAACTGAACATAAATAGTAAGTATGCTTTCAAATTTGCCAAAAGATATTCTATTTATGGTTTTGTGTGTCAGCTTCATTGAAGGTATTCACTGAAATGTACAATTTAGCCAGTGGGGCCTAAAGGTTGCACTCAAATATACAGTATGTATACCTCTTTGCAATATTTGCCTAATGTATATATTAGCTTCTAGCGTAATGCATTTTGATATATTTTAGGCATATATAGTATTATCACACATGCACACACAAACAATACCATCTCTACATCTGCCTGGTCCCTGTTGTCTCATCAGTATGTTGGGTTTTTTGCCAAAAAAATATGTGATTTATAGCTAACTTTTGTGTCATAATTCTTCAAAGCAGAATTGAATCAAAAGCCCCCATTTTCCTTTGGTGTGTCATACTTCATGTTATTTAACACTCCTGGTGCTTCAGCCTACATCAAACATTTGAGAAGGAGAGATGTCAAAAGGGTTTTCATAATGGTAAAGGAAGCATACAAGCCTCTGTACTTATTTCTATGATCTCTCAAACCCTCACTGTTCTAGTGTGATTTCAAAAAGGTCATCTGATTGTAAATTCATGAGCAAGACATTATCATTCTTTATAGCCCTGGATGAACTGATTTGTTATATGTAATACTAAAAGGAAAAAAATAATAATAATTCTGTACAGGTAGTTCTTGACATATGTACTAGTCACTTTGTTCAAAGTTACGACGGATATCGCCAGAGCTACTTACAACCTGGTTTTGAAGTTATGACTGCTGCCCCACCCCCCTGTGATCACATGTTCTCATTTTGGGCACTTGGCAACCAGCCCATATTTATGGCCATTTGCAGTATATGTGGTGACATTATTGTGATTTTCAGCATTTTTTTGCTGGGAATTGGCATTTATTTCATGCCCATTGACTAAAATGGTTTTGTTTGATGATTGTCATGCTTGCCTAATGACTGCTGCAAAAAATAATAATGGTAAAATTGGGCACAGTTACATGGTGACCTGCTTAAGGACTGCCACGATTTACAACCATAATTCTAGGCCCGTAAATCAAGGACTGCCTGTATACAGGATATGAATGGAGGTACACTACGGATTAGATTTTGAAGCCCAACAAATTTAGATTGTGTAAAAATCTCTAAATTTTCAGTATGGAAATCAAATAATATGGTCACTTTATATGTCTAATTTGAACATGCCTACGTTCACCAGCACAATCTCACACCACATTGCCACAACAAAACCTTGATTTTGAACACCATAACACATTCTCCATTCATTTAGTTTTTCTTTGCAAACAGTCAAGATTCCTATCGAAAGTATATTCCAATAAAAAAAAGTATGATAGTAATTCCTCCATTTAAAATGCTATTATAGTTGTTGCTTTCATTGGTTTCAGATTTAGTCCCGTAGTCAGCTAATTTTTTAAAAAAACAGTAATCCAAGGTTTCACACCGTTGTGATGGTGGGGGGTGCCTTTTATTATTTTGAAAATTGTTTTAACTCTTGCTAAAAATGATAGCAGTGTTCCAATATCTCAGGGGTTGCCACAAAGAAAAGGGAGTCAAGCTATTCTCCAAAGCACCTGAGGGCAGGACAAGAAGCAACGGATGGAAACTAATCAAGGAGAGAAGCAACCTAGAACTAAGAAGAAATTTCCTGACAGAACAATTAACCAATGGAACAACTTGCCTCCAGAAATTGTGGATGCTCCAACATTGGAGGTTTTTAAGAAGAGATTAGACAACCATTTGTCTGAAATGATATAGAGTTTCCTGTCTGAGCAGGGGGTTGGACTAGAAGACCTCCAAGGTCTCTTCAAAATCTGTTATTCTAATTTTAATTTTAAAAAATGCCTTGACTAATTCCCAATAAAGTTTTCTCTTTTTCTAGCCTGCTTTGTCTAGGTATAAGGAACTACTCTTGAAGATCAAATAAAAATTCATCAGTATGGAAAACTTAAGTTCGATCAACATTAATGGAGAGAAATAGTTAAATAAAACGTTCAACAATATTAATCATTTTAGGTCATGTTTGTCATTCATACTCTTCTGAATTTGCAGATCACCTTGTTTCAAAGGAAAGAGAAATCATGGCCATAGGATTTCTCAGAATATTATATGTAGTACTTTTTCATACTTAAATACATTTAGCTTAGCATCTGCCTTCACTATCTCATTTAATATTGCTATAGGAAATGGAATACATCTTTGCTTATTACCGGGTTATTTAAGAATTATTGGTGTTCTGTAGTACAGGTAGCCCTTGACTGACAAACATTTGTTTAGGAACTGTTCGAAGTTACACTGGCACTGGAAAACCAGTCCTCACTAGTGCAACCGTTGCACTATCCCTGTAGTCATCATCATCGTCATTTAATGATCCCATAATCCCTTGTGGGTGGAGTCTGGGCAACTGAATGGAGCTAGCATTTAATGGCCCTTCCTGTCGCTAATGCAGAGTTTTGTTCAGCAGATATATTCTCAGTGTGCCCAGAGAGAAAAATATCTGCCTCTACCTAGGATCGAACTCATAGCCTCCTGATTGTGAGGTGAGAGCTCCACCTCTAGGCCACCGCACCACTCCAGCACTATACCTGTAGTCATGTGATCAAAATCTGGGTCCTTAATAACCAGCGTGTTTTTATGACAATTGCAGTGTCCTACAGTTATGTGATCTCAATTTGCGACCTTCCTAGCTAGCTTTCCTCAAGCAAACTCAGTGTGTGGGGGGGGAGGGAGCTGGATTCACTTAATGACTATGTGATTCACTTAACAATTAGAGTGATTGCTTAACAATTGTGGCATAAAAAGGCCATAAAATCATGCATGGCTCACTTAACAACTGCCACGGTTAGCAACAGATATTCCATCTCCAATTGTGGTCATACGTCAGGGAGTACCTGTAGGTCAGGGGTTTCAAACTTGATTTCACTGAGGACCGCATCAGGGTTGTGTTTGACCTCAGGGGGCAGGGTGGGGGCGTGGCCAGGGTAGGCATGGCCAGTTTGACGTCACTCATCGAGGCTTTGTTTTCAGCCATGCGCGGCCTCCCTGGGCTCTGTTTTCGCTGGCAGAGGGCTCCAGGAGGCCATTGCAGCCGAAAACTGAGCCCGGGAAGGCCATGCTCAGCCCCCCCCCCAGCTCCATTTTCACTGGCAGAAGCACTGCAGGCCAGTCCTTCACTGTTTCCAGGGCAGGCCCACGGGCCAGATCTAAGCACCCTGTGGGCTGGATTTGACACCCCTGCTGTAGGTACTTTATGCAGATAATGTGGGCTTCTCCACATTATTAAATTAAAGTGCTATCTATCCAACCTTGAGTTGGAAGAAAGCAATACTGGCATAAAATGTGCTCTTCCAGTTGCTGATCCCTATCTTGCCTCTGTTCTCAGTTGCTGCCAACTTGCCTGACTTCCAAGTAATAGGTGCCAGAGCTAATAGATTTAAAACTCATTGAGACTGTGTTTGAGGTTCATGGTCACACTAAAGGGCATTCTTCCAGTCCTTTTGTCTAGTCCTTGACTCAGTGAAAAAGATGCCAGTATAAATTACGCTGCCCCAATGGCAATAGCACTTAGACTTATACACTGATTCATAGTGCTTTACATCATTTTTTAAAAGTGGTTTGCAGAGTCAGAATATCACCCCCAACAATTTGGCTCCTCATTTTACCAACCTCGGAAGGATGGAAGGCTGAGTCAACCTTGAGCCCGTCAGGATCGAACTCCTGGCAGTGGGCAGAGTTTGCCTGCAATACTGCATTCTAACCACTGCGCCACCAGGGCTCCCGAACTGGTAATCCTTGACTTATGACCACAATGGAACCCAACATTTCTGTTGCTCTGCAAGAGAGTTGTTAATTGAGTTTTGCCCCCATTTTACGACCTTTCTTGCCACAGTTGTTAAGTGAATCACTGCAGTTGATAACTTAGTGAGAGTTATGTGAATCTGGCTTCTCCACTGACTTTTCTCATTAGAAAGTCACAAAAGGGGATGACATGACCCTGGGACATCACACATACATGCCAGCTGCCAAGTATCCAAATGTTGATCACCAGAGGTGGTTGTCAGGGTTCCAAATAGCATCTGGAATTAAATCAGAGTCCGAGGCAAAGCTTTCCTCAAAGTTCCAATTTATTAACAGAGCCATGTCAGCACGGCTGGGAGAAATCCCGAATCTGAAGTCTTCGGGGTTTCTCCACCCAGTTGAAAGTTCAAGCCTTTGTCCCCACACCCCCAAGTTCATCACATGAACCAATCTTCATTGCTTCATCTTCTGGTAGCTTGGTTGGAACTCCACCTTCTTCCGTGCAGGTGCAGGACAAAGGATGACCTTGACAATCTAGAAGGAATTTGTTGTGGCTACATGCAGACATCCCTCATGCAACTGCCCCTCCCAAACGAATCTGAAGTCTTCGGGGTTTCTCCACCCAGTTGAAAGTTCAAGCCTTTGTCCCCACACCCCCAAGTTCATCACATGAACCAATCTTCATTGCTTCATCTTCTGGTAGCTTGGTTGGAACTCCACCTTCTTCCGTGCAGGTGCAGGACAAAGGATGACCTTGACAATCT
>QLTV01000546.1:898724-919532 GCA_003457575.1 Thermophis baileyi
TGGCCCACCTGGGGAGGGAAATAGGGGGGGGGGAATCTGTCTCTGCCTACCAGCATCCATCGATATTCATCTGGCTAGCGTGGCTTAGCTCAACTGTTCTGTAGTAAAGCTGCTTGCTGCTGTGAAAGCAAAAGCGAAACTGAAACTCCTCTGCTTGTGTTTTGCATTTGGATCAGATTTCTTTTCAGGTGGGGAGGGGGAGTAGAACTCCTTAGCATCAGAGCTTGTTAATATTAATATAAGAAATACTCATGCTGCGATGGTCATTTTGAAAAATCCTTTCTTAGTGAGCACCTAGAAGCCAAGAGGAACATACCTGGCAAATGTCAAGTTTGTAGGCTTTACGGTTCTGGAGATTTCGTGATTAATGCGTGAGTGGTTTTCGCTTTTATATATATAGATAAATCAGAGATACACAAGTGTTAAATATTCAGTTCTTCCTTGGCTCCATTTATTCCAGGCAAATTTCTTTCTAATCCCAAATTGGTTCCTCTGCTTTTCTTATTTCCTCTTATTTGTAACATGCACCAAATAAATGGGAATAACACATCCCAGGATAAGTATGTAGTAAAATCTGAATCCATTGCATTTTGCCTCTCTAGAATGCAGCTTCTAATGTACAAAAGTATAGAATCAAGATCACATGAAGTGTTAGTACCGCTTTATCATGCTTTGGTAAGACCACACTTGGAATATTGCATTCCAGTGTTGGTCACCACAATATAGAAAAGATGTTGAGACTCTATAAAGAGTACAGAGAAGAACAACAAGGATGATTAGGGGGCTGGAGGCTAAAACATATCAAGAATGGTTGCAGGAATTGGGTATGGCTAGTCTAGCGAAAAGAAGGACTAGGGGCGACATGATAGAAGTGTTCCGATATCTAAGGGGCTGCCAGAAAGATGAGGGGCTCAACCTATTTTCCAAAGCACCTGAAAGCAGGACAAGAAACAAGGGATGGGAACTAATCAAGGAGAGAACCAACCTAGAACTGAGGAGAAATTCCCTGATAGTGAGAACAATTAACCAGGGGAACAGCTTGCCTTCAGAAGTTGTGGGCGCACCATCATTGGAGGCTTTTAAGAAGAGGCTGGACAGCCATTTGTCTGAAATGGTATAGGGTTTGTTGTCTGAGCAGGGGGTTGAACTAAAAGGCCTCCAAGGTCTCTTCCAACTCTCTTATTCTGTTATGTTATGATGAAAGATATTTTGAACAGTCTTACATGTCACATATTAAAATGTATCTGCTTTAAGAGTACAATACGTGCAACTGCATAATGTACTGAATCAGAATGACAATTCTTCTTCTGTGCATTATGCAGGTAGATTCTCAAGGAGATTGATATTAGCTTCCCACCCATCAGTTGTTGCAGCTTTCACTTATGCTCTTTCTGCCACTCTAGACTTGTCTGTCAAAAGCCCCCAAGTGAGTGCATTGCTATTTCGTTTGAAAGATTATGACTTCACTTAAAAGCAAGGAATGGAGCTGCTTTCTGGGAGTACACGTACTGTATTTTTCAGAGTATAAGATGCACTTCCCCTCCCCAAAAGAGGCTGAAAATTTGGGTGCGTCTTATACTCCGAATGTAGCTTTTCCAAAGCTTTTTTTCAGCCCTAATGAGGTGCTAGCGAGTGAAGCGATCTTCCACGCTTTGCCTGCTTTTCTCATTGCTGCTCCCTCCTACGATCAGCTGTGCATTAGAAGCTGTTTTTTATCCCCAACCAGGGGATAAAAAGCGTGCGTGCACGCTCAAAACCAGCGAACTAATGTGCTGAAGCTGACCAACTAAGTAAGGAGGCTAGCCAGATGAATACCTGGTAGGCAGAATTTTTTTCCCCTATTTTCCTCTCCAAAAACTAAGGTGCGTCTTATACTCCAGCGCATCTTGTACTCCAAAAAATACGGTATGTTGATGTACAGTATATTTAAAAGAGGGCATAACACTAACACAAATTAGTACAGAACAAAGAGAACAAAAAAGAGGGGGGGAAAGACGTAAGACAAAAGTGCAGAAAGAAAAGATTAAAACAAATAGAAAGAAGCTTCCAATTTCCTTTGCAGCAAAAAAAAATTACAAAATTACTCTATGGTTACAAAAAAAAAAAAAAAAGCTCACTTTTTTATTATCCAGGTTTTTTTTTCCTAATCATCATCATAAATGCATTTTTTTCTGTTTCATACAAAAAGTCCATAATGTCAGCCATAAATGTAGATATTGTCTTTTCTCTAGTCAAGGAAGTCAATTTAGCCATGTCTGCAGGTTGCATCATCTTCACTAACCATTCTTCTATTGTGGATAGTGGTAAATCTAACCACTTGTGGGGTTACAGTGTTTTAATGCAGCGGTCACCAACCGGTGGCCCGTGGACCACTGGTGGTCCGCGAGAAAATTTTGGTGGTCCGCAGAAAAATTATTTGCATTTTTAATAGTGCACTAAATCAGGGGTCCTGCTTCTCGGTCAGATTCAATTTGAACTGAGCCAGCTGTTTTGCCAACTCTTTCTCGTGGTGGCTGCTTAGCTCCAACAACTGCTTCCTGTTGGGGCCCTAAGGAGCCCGGGCGGGGAGGTGAGGAGTGGCTGGCAGGGGAGGGGTGAGTAGAGGCTGGCGAGGCGCCCATCAACATGACATCGAGTTGGCCACGCCCACCCAGTCACATGACCGCCTAGCCATGCCTACCCAGCTGGTCATTAGGCAGATCATATTAGTGGTCCGTGGGATTTAAAATTATGAATTTAGTGGTCCCTGAGGTCCAAAAGATTGGGGTTCTCTGTTTTAATGGGTGATTTTTCTAGACAAGTTTGCTTGCATGCAGAATTAAGGTGGACTTTCTTACATAGCAAAAGGCTCATGATACCCATTAGTTTGATTGGTTTGTAAAAAAAATAAAAAAATAAAAAGAGGTAAGCCAATGTATGAAGGATAAGTAGATATAAGAATTCTTTAGAAGCATAGCAACTAAATTAAATCTCCATGCCCCAAGTCAGAATATTTCTGCTTCAACAAGGGCAGAATGTTGAAATCTCTGCCAATAGGTCTGCTCTAGTTCACCAGGCTGATTTATCTGGTCCGCAGCAGGAAAGTGGTGATGCTGTACATCTTTAATGATATTCTGTTAATAACATTCCTAGAAACATTCTGTGATGGAATGCAGCATGTAGAATGGGCCTTTGTTTTATTCTTCCCTATCTAGAATCCAAGGGATAGTAGTTCAGGTTTACCTGTTCCATTGGTAAAATTCAGTAATTAAGATATTTCTATGGTATCTGTTGGAATTACAATATTGATGTCTTAGTTATATATTCCATCTATTCAGGAGCAAAAGGCAGTTTACATGGGGGAACTTCTTTCCTTTTTTTTCCAGAAAGATCCTGTGAGATGAATGGAATGGAATGGAAGAAGGAAGGAAGGAAGGAAGGAAGGAAGGAAGGAAGGAAGGATGGCAGGAAGGAAGGACGGAAGGAACGAAGGGACGAAGGAAGGAAGGAAGGAAGGAAGGAAGGAAGGAAGGAAGGAAGGAAGGAACATAACCAATACATCAGATTGTTCATTCTAATTTCCTTTTAGACTTAGTGCATTGTCCAATGATGTTATATACAGTATGTAATAATCTGTGACTTCTAATTTGGCTAAACCACTTTTTTCTTACTTTGACTTTTGGAAAGCATGATTAAATGCAGAATCAATTTATTTATGACATCTGGTGCCATTTCCAAGTCCTCTGTATACTATTGGATTAACACTATTTTTCAACAGCTGTATGAATTAGAATTTTCTTGATTTTTGTTTTGTTTTGTTCCTCTTCTCCCTTTTCATCTAAGGATCCTTTTTATAAATGTGGATCAATAGAAACTTTAATGTGTTGGGTTTTTTCCCCTTTTGGCATTAAGGAAAGAGCCATAAATTCCTGATTAATCACATAGTTTTTAAGCTTGAAAAATTTCAGTTACCAGCGTCTCCATAGAGGGCTGGGAAATACTTATGCCTGAAATTCAGCAAAGCTGCTGCAATCTATAGAACTAAAGGGAACAATGGTTTAAATTGCTGCATGGTAGCTGCTTATGTTCATATTATAAGAGCAAAAACTGGCTTGATCAGGCACACTATAATATTGCTATTGTTACCAAGTGAATGCTGAGAATGTATTTAGTATATTTATCTAGTTAAACATTTCTAGACTGCCTAATGGATCTCAGTCTAGAGTACAGTATAATAAAAATGCCAGGTGATTATTCCTCACATAACATAATACCAAGAGGCAGCACAAACACGATACTATACAGAGTGGCAATAAAATAGTTTAAAATGTTTGGACAAGTCAAAGTGCCTAGTGTTTAAATGCCTGCCATTTTGGCAGTCACACAAAGATTTGCAGCCTATGAGCTCTGTGCTCAGTTTGTACAATATGCCAAACTAAGCCGAAGTGAAGATGGATAATTTATGATTCAACATATGGGAAAACACTCATTTCTGTGGTATGCAATGGGAACTAGGCCAGCACATTAAGCCATAACATCCATTTGAAAAAAGCAGGTTACAGCAATACAGCTACCATGTTTGTTAACCCAGATTTTGGGCTTAGTAGCAATATTGTATGAACTCAACATTTGTGGTTTATACAAAAGTGAACAAACCCTAATATTTGAGTCTGCATTCAGAAAAATCACATTATGCACATTAACAGATTAGCAGATTAACAGAGTTGCAAGGGACCTTGTAGGTCATCTAGTCCACCCCCCCCCCCCCGCCGCCCAAGCAGGAGACCTTACTACACCATTTCTGACAGATGGTCATTGATCCTGAATAAGCCCAAATGGCTGTATTCAAAAACAGATCTATTTAGTGTAAACCTTGGCTGGTGTTTTTATTACTTACTGCGTCATATTAAACCAACTTATTCTGTTAGTTTAATATATTATATGCATCCAGAAAATAAGTTAATTTAATAATTTTAGATGAAGTAGTAGTAGTGTGTTTTATTCCAGAAAGCATTTTGTTGGAATGGTGTAAACTTCAGGGACGCTGTCCAAGGTGCTGAAGTTGCTATTCTGATGACTTGGATAGGACAGCAAGAGCATTTATGCTTCCCCCCCCCAATATAAAAACTGTATTAGCTCTGTTGCTAATGAAGAAAAAAAATCTATGAACACAATACCTTTATCGAATAAAACAGAAGTTTCCATTTGGTGGGCTTGGGATTTTTTTCATCTATTATATTAATCCTTGATTTTTCCACAAATAAACTAAAATTTCAGAAACTAAATATTGTTACTAATTATTATTATTATTGTTATTGTTATTGTTATTATTGTTATTATCTCTTTTATTCATTAAACATGAAACTTAGTCAACTGAACATTTAAAAGTGTCACAAATACCACTGACTGGTGCTAATGGTTGATACGGGTTGCTGCCAGTGTCATTGTTGTTGTTGTTGTTGTTGTTGTTGTTGGCATATATGATTTGGGACTTTGTGACACAAGGGAATTTGTGCTAGTTTTTCTTCCATACCACTGGCAGTGGTATGGAAGAAAGTATTGTTATGTTCCCTACTTCCTTTATGGTACTGTATTAATAATTTATTGAGCAATGAAACCTGATGAATTGAATCAACCAAGTAGGATGACAAAATGAAGCAAACACACTATGCATAACATATTCAGTTATTGTTCTTTAAGTCAGATGCATTAATAAAATTATAAAGCAAGGCAGGTCTTCCTCCAGACAGCCACAGCCTATCAGTAAGATGGTTTGCAGAAAAGGGACTGTGCTATTAATGCCTTCTTCTTTTTTTTTAAAATACTCTTTATTGATTTTTCACATTAAAAAGACAACACATAATTCACTAATACAGCTTGTCGCTATCGGAAGTTTCTTCTTCATTTTACATTTTCCATATTTCAGGCTCTTATTCTTAACTTAAACATTCTTATTTCTATATACAATTTTATACACATTGTATATTACTTTACATCTATTTACATTTTACATTTGCATTTATTTTGTTACATCATATTATGTTACTGTACACATTGATTTTACTTTCCAGCCAATTATACCATCTATTCCAAACTTTGTAGTACATTGTTTCCTCTTTCTCTCTTAGCTCCATTGTTAGCTTGCTTATCTCTGCGCATTCTAGCACCTTTTTTATAACTTACCAAGACTTCACATTTCTTCCTGACCCATAATAGATTTCCTTTCTCATGTTTTCTTTTATTATTTCTAACAGAAACAATTCTGGTCTTAGCTCCAATTTCTGTTCCGTTATCTCCTCGATCCATTTTTTAATTTTACCCCAGTACTTCTTTGTATGTGGACATGTCCACCACATGTGGTAGAATGTCCCCTGTGTATGTTTACATTTCCAGCAATTGGGTGCCACAGATGGATACATTTTGGCAAATCTCGCTGGTGATAAATGCCACCTATAAAACATTTTATATCTATTTTCTTTATATTAATGCCTTCTTAATGTACTCTGAGAAGAGCACAAAGATGGTGAAAGGCCCAGAGGCTGAATCCTACGAAGAACAGTGAAAAGAACTTAGCATGTTTAGTCTAAAGGAGGGATAGCTAAAGGGAGAGATGATAGCAGTCTTCCAGTATCTGAAGGGATATCAATAAAGAAGAGGATGTTCTATTGAAGCTATGAACATGGAAATATATTAAAATATAAAATGAGTTATGGACATGAGCAAAGTTGGAAATTGAATCTTTGTCTTCCAATTTAAAAAAAAAGAGGTAAAAGAAACGAGAAAGTTTAACTGTATATTTCTAATTGTGGAAGCAGGTTTCTGCCTCTAGACACATAAATATACATATTATTATTTTTTAAATTTACAGACTTCATTGTTTGGGTTATGGTATTTGCTTTGCTTTTTTGTGATCCCTTATTTTTGGTCAATAAAACAATAAGGCATATCATCCATTGTGGTACAGGGAGTCCTCAACTTAAGACCACAATTGAGCCCAAAATTTATGAGAAATTTAAGTGAGTTTTGCCCAGTGGTGAAATCTAAAAATTTTCCCTACCGGTTCTATGGGCGTGGCTTGGTGGGCGTGGCTTGGTGGGCATGGCTTGGTGGGCATGTGACCGGGTGGGCGTGGCCAACTTGTAAAATGTTGTGAAACTCACTTAACAATGCTTTTGCTTAGCAACCAAAATTTTGGGCTCAATTGTGGTCATAAGTTTTCTTTCTTTCTTTCTTTCTTTCTTTCTTTCTTTCTTTCTTTCTTTCTTTCTTTCTTTCTTTCTTTCTTTCTTTCTTTCTTTCTTTCTTTCTCTTTCTCTCTCTCTCTTTCTCTTTCTCTCTTTCTTTCTCTCTTTCTCTTTTTTCTTGTCTCTGTCTCTCTTTCTTTTTTTCTCTCTCTCTCTCTCCCTTTCTTTCTTTCTTTCTTTCTTTCTTTCTTTCTTTCTTTCTTTCTTTCTTTCTTTCTTTCTGCTGTGCCCAACTCTGGCAGCTCCCCTGTAGAACGCCGAGGTTGGAGCCTCCCTCCGCTGGTGGCAAGGGCAGGGGAGCGCTGGTGTTGCCCTGAGCAAAGGAGCCAGTCTGCAGATGCTGCTTCTCCACGCTCTGCCCTCGCTTTCCTCCCGGCGCAGCCCTCTGCCGAGCCAGGCGCATCATGACTATGGGAGGTGATTTCGAGAACCCGCTTAGAAAATTCAAATTGGTCTTCCTAGGGGAGCAAAGTGGTAAGTGGCCGGGCACACTTTCTTGCCTTCTCTCCCGCTCCCCATTCGGCTCACCTCCTGCAAAGTAGCCGTGGCCAAGGGTGCCTGGAAAGCCTCAGCTGCTGCATGCGCAGCGACAGGGATGGGCTGGATGCGCCTGGCTGCTGCTCAAGCCCTGCACTTGTGGGCTTGCTGTACCTGACCGGTCTCCTTTCAGGTGGGGGAAGACGAGCCAGGTTCTGGCCGACTCTATTGCGGCAACTCTTCCGTTGCTGGGGCGCCGCTTCGCCCCTTTCTCTCGATTGTCGGATGGACTGTAATGTCGCTTCTGCCTGGGAAAGAGCATCTGGGGAGTTGGAGGCCGGGCTGCTCACCAAGGCAGCGCGCCAAGGAGAAACGGGGATAGATCGAAGTCTGCACACCGCATGTGCAGCCCCGGGACATCCGCTTGCAGGGCAAGCGAGTGGCGACCGGGGGACTGGTTCGGGGGCGTGGCCAGCCAGCCGTCGCTACTGGTTCAGCAAACCAGGCCACATGTCCGCTAATGGTTCTCCCAGACCGGTCCAAACCGGTAGCATTTCACCCCTGGTTTTGCCCCATTTTACAACTTTTCTTGCCACATTTGTTAAATGAATCACTGCAGTTGTTAAATTAGTAACATGGCTGTTAAGTGAATCTGGCCTCCCGTTGACTTTGCTCATCAGAAGGTTGCAAAAGGGGATCACCTGACCCTGGGACAGTGCAACCGTCATAAATATGAGTCAGTTGCCTAGCATCCAAATGTTATTCATGTGATCATGGGGATGCTACAACAGTCATAAATGTGAAAAATGGTCATAAGTAACTTTTTTGAGTGCCGTTGTAATTTCGAGCATGAACTGTTGTAAATTGAGGTCTACCTGTATAAATAATGGCAGACTTTGATCGGATAAATCAAAGCAGTTTCTGTCACAAAGGGGCCTCTCTCATTTCCAGAACAGCTACATGTGTTTGTTGAGAGATTGTCCTTTATTCCTTCCCTAAATAAAAGTTTGGGAAATGCTGTGAGGCCATTGAAATGGAAAGAGATTTTCCCAAGCAGAGAAGAAAAACATTTTATCTATGTAGTCCATTGTTAGTTACTGAAAGAGAAAGTTGCTAGGACTCAACCCACTTTCACTAAAAATAAAGGATTCTTGGCATTTTTATCCAGACAAGACAAAATGATGCCTAAATGAGAGGCAAGACCTCCATACAGAATAACCCAAATTCAACTCTTCCCAGTTAAAGCAGGGATGACCAAAATGAAAGCTTTGCATGCAGTCCCTGGGAGCTATTCCAAAATTACTCAAAATTTAATTCTTGAATACTGTAATGTTAACTCTTAAACAGCAGGGGAAGATAACCAAATACATGGGAAGTAATCCTCTTAACTGTATTGACATAATCATTTCCTAATTCCATGACAATGAAATCAGCTTTAGAGTTTTCTCCTGGTCCTGTGTCCATTTCTTCTTCTTTTCTGCTGTAGCAGCTTCTGACATAACCCACAAGAGCTAAGGGTAACCCTGAATTGGAGAAAATAAAATGTGTTCCGGCACCTCCAGGAGGACAGGTAGAAGGAAATCAAGATTGAGAATTTATTTTCCTTTTTGTAAAGTGCTAAGGGTATAACGGGGGACGCAGTGGCTCAGTGGCTAAGACACTGAGCTTGTCGATCAGAAAGGTCAGCAGTTCGGCGGTTCGAATCCCTAGTGCTGCGTAACGGAGTGAGCTCCCGTTACTTGCCCCAGCTTCTGCCAACCTAGCAGTTCAAAAGCATGTAAAAAGGCAAGTAGAAAAATAGGGACCACCTTGGTGGGAAGGTAACAGCGTTCTGTGTGCCTTCGGTATTTAGTCATGCCGGCCACATGACCACGGAATCGTCATCAGACAGCGCTGGCTCTTCGGCTTAGAAATGGAGATGAGCACCGCCCCCTAGAGTCGGGAACGACTAGCATGTATGTGCGAGGGGAACCTTTACCTTTACCTAAGGGTATAAAAGAGAACCCTAGAATAGGATTTCTAATATAGATGGGCAATGATCACTCATGGTTATCCAAGTATTAAATACCGAATCAAATCACATTTCAAATACATCTGAGAGATGTTGATAGCTGGATGAATCTCCTGCCATGACAGTACTTCAAGTTTCCTCCAGGGGCTGTTATCTGAAAAAAGTTAAAGGTTTCCCCTGTCTGGTTATGCCCGACTCTAGGGGGCGTACTCAGCTCTATTTCTTAGCCAAGGGAGCCAGTATGGCCTGAAGACATTTCCATGGTCATGTGACCAGCATGATTATACCCCAAGGTGCATGGAATGCTCTTACCTTCCCAACAAAACAATACCTATTTACGTGCTTTTGAACTGCTAGATTGGCAGGAGCTAGGGCAAGAATGGGAGCTCAGTCTGTCACGCAATCCTTGGGTCTCCAACTGCCAACCTTCTGGTCAACAAGCCCAGCATCTTAACTTCTAGGCCATCATACTATTGTTACCTGAAGTTTGACTCATTTAATTTTACAAGTTACCCATTGAAAAGTATATGTGATGTCATTCCTACATTAGAAAAGCTAAGTAAATTAAACTAGCAGATTTAATACATGCAGTAATTTTAACAAGTACAGACAAAGATCGTGTAGCTGCTGTCAGTTGTTTTTGCTAAGTATGATGTACAAGCCAACTATGTTTGATAACCTTGGGGTTTAGTCTGCCACACAAACCTAGAAATTGGGTTAATTGAGTAACCAGGTTGGTCACTGGTTTTCCAGATGAGATTGTATACATCAAGAGAGCAAAGTCTCCCCCCCCCAAAGGGTAATCCACAGCCATACCCAATAATGAAAATATATTGAATATTTTGCCAAAACATTGATAAGCTTTCAAAGTATTCTCAAGGGAGTCCAGATAGAGTGTTTTCCTAGATGAAAACATCTTCTTAGTATCTATTTCCAGCTCTGATGACAAGTTATGTTGTGGATATATCTGCTACTCCTTATAAGGAGATTACATTCACTTCAATCAGGGTCTCCCAATCTTGACAACTTTAAACACATGGACTTTAACTCCCAGAATTCTCCAGCCAGAACGGCTTGCTGGGGAATTCTGGGAGTTGATGACCACATGTCTAAAAGGTTCCAAGGTTGAGAAACTGGGGACTAATCGTCTGAATTAGTGTAAGTCAACATCAGGTGCTCAACTCAAGTTCACAAAAACCGGAATCTTATGTCTTAAAAGAATCCTTTAAGTACTGTATATGTTGGTATGGAGAGCAAAACATGTAAGAATGCTGTGAGTAGGGCTGCTTAGAGTCCCCATTCCACATGAGACCAAGGGAACATTGATTAAGCATTCTGTTGTGTCCCCTTATTCTGGAAATCCTTGTCCCCAGCATTTTATGCATCCTCCTCCTCCTCTAAATACTAAATTTCACAAAGCCACCAAAAATAATCCTATTCCACTGTGGTGGTGAGCAGAACTGAATGTTTATGGTAGTTAGTTTAGCCGCAGGATAAAAAGGAGGATCCAAGTATGGATCTGTCACTCAACACTGATTCTTGTACTGTGTTCATAAAAATAATACTTAAAGTTGAAATCAGAAAGACCATCAGTTTTCCACTGACAAAAAGCAATGTAATGCAAGCTAGATCTAACCGGAATGCAATATGCCTCGTGATCCTTTTTCTCTCCATGTAATTTCTATTTGTAAGGCCATGATGTATCTTATTTCAGGGATATAGCTTTAAAGGCAATCATCTCTTGCTTACTCTAGCATCCAACCCTGTTCTGTCTAGTCAAGGATCAGCTACCTACATTCTTTTGATATAGATTTCTCCTTCTGATTCCCTTCTTTTCCATCTTCTGCTTTTACAAGCACAATTCCAGGCTCTTCAACACCAGGTGCCACCTCCCTGAATTCTGTAGACAGACCTGTGGATTTTCCTTGTCTATACAGGATCAGGAAATTCCATTTGTTTGCATAGCACATTGTTCTCACCAGTGGTGCTGAAAAACATCCTTCCTAACTGTGATAGATCTATTTTCTGCAGGATCGTTCATACTGAGTTCGGTCACCCCACCACCCATTGTGAAGTCAAAACATCTCAAGTGTACCTGGACTACAACTTTCAGTCATGTTACCTTCATTCCTGGAACATCCACAATATACTGAGGACTTTTCCAATTCTGTGCCATAAACACATCCGGAGACATGAGATAGTATTCTATGGGAAAAGCCCATGCATGCAAATACAGCACAGAAGTAGGGATTTTGTTGGGTATGAGATGGAGAGTCAAAAAGAAGATGATTATTCGAGATTGCTGATGATGTATGTAGGTGTGTGTGTGAGAGAGAGGGGGGAGAGAGAGAGAGAGAGAGAGAGAGTGAGAGAGAGAGCGGGCGGAGAGGGTGTGGGAGAGAGAGGGGGGAGAGAGCGAGAGCGCGAGAGAGAGAGAGAGAGAGAGAGAGAATATGTGATTTAGTACCTAGGATTGCAACAGGTACGATGCAAGCCTCAGGATGAGGTAGACCTCCCAAAGCTAATATTCTCTGGATGTGATAGCTTTTTATATAATTTAGGCTTGGAGCAATGAGATAAGTTAGAAATATGTGTTTTAAATTATGTGCATTCTGGCTGATGAGTTTCGCAACTTTATTTAAAGTGCTGTGCATTTATTCTACTCAGTAACAGCAATTCTGGTAGAAATTAAGGTAGGAATAGTACTTTTAAATCTCACCTATGAGAAGCCTTTAATTTAGCTTAACGAATACCCTCCTGTCTGAAGCTGTAGCCCAGAAAACTACCGCAGAAGTGGAAAGAGTTAGGATGGGGGTCAGCTGGAAAACCAATTGTTTTCAGGATCAGGGAATTTTTGGAAACATAAACAGATGTAACACTCTATCTAATCAAATATATCCAGTGCCTCCTATCAATCAAGCTAGAAGCCAGAGTAGCTTTAAGACAACCATGGCAACAGAGCAAATCTTTATGAATAATGCAGGATGTTTTCATAGTTGAAGATGATTTGTGCTTGTAAATATCCAGCTTTATACATCTTGTGTTATGATTGCTGTTGTAGTTCAATTTTCCCCTAATGAAGAGCGCTGTTGCGGTACAAGCAGCCTTGCTAATGAACCCACCGTTAGCATTTATTGGTAAATCGTTGGTGTACAGGAGACACAAGGGAAAATCCTGTTAGACGTTTTTCAAGAGATGGCTGGTTTCTTAGTGGTGAAAAGCCCATATTTGGATCCACGTGAAGGTGAATTCATTATTGAGCAAAGCTGTAGCTCTGCTGCTGTGAATAAGCGGGCAGTGGCTCCTTGTTAAGAAGCCATTCCTGAACACAAGGGTATTCAAGAATTTTCATTTTGTCATCACCCGTCCTTTCTGGAGATGGGTTTTGGAAAGGTAGACTGGTTATAACTTTAGATGGCCCTGGGAGAAGGGGATTCCTGGACAATCTGGATGGGGAGGAACAAGCTCAAGGTCAGCTTTAGCTACACTGAGTGGCTATGGTTTTGGGACTTACCATCTTTGGTTCTGAATGGGATACTAGTTCCTTATGCAGAAATAATGCACAATGGAAGAATCCTCCTAGATCAGGGGTGTCAAACTCAATTTCATTGAGGGCCGCAGAAGGGTTGTGTTTGACCTCGGGGGGGGGGCAGGGGGGGCATGGCCGGAGTGGGTGTGGCCAGCTCGACATCACTCATGTGATCAAATGCCACTTTTGCTAGTAGTTTGTTTTGCTAGCACTCTGCCAGTGAAAACGGAGCTCGTGAGGGCCACATGCAGTCCTCACGAGCTCCATTTTCACTGGCAGAGGCACCGTGGGCTGGTCCTTCGCTGTTTCCAGGGCAGCCCCATGGGCCAGATCTAAGCATCCCGTGGGCCAGATCTGGCCCGCGGGCCTTGAGTTTGATATCCCTGTCCTAGATTCTCAATGCCATTTGAGGAGCAATGCCTGAAAGGGCCTTTTGCACAGATCATCAGGAATAACAATTGCATCATTCCGAGTCCGGAAGACCCTATTCACTGCTACTCATATCTCGATCATCTCCTGTTTAGATTGTTGTTCTATGTGAGGCTACCTTTGAAGAACTCTCAGAAGCTGCAGCTGGTGCAGAATGGAGGAATATGAATAGTTATGGGCATACCACAGTGTACTCTTGCAACAATTCAACTTCATCAACTGCATTGGCTTTCAGTGGATTCCAGGTACAGTTCAAGATTAAGTTTATTACCTATAAAGACCTTCACACTACCGGATGGGTTATTTGTAGGTCCATCATCTCCAATCCTATGGAGATTCTCAGTCATCCAGGTCATGGTTGTCCCAAAGATGTTTTTACAGGAGGCTACTGGACTTTCTTGGTTTTTCTTTGAAGATATTTCGCTTCTCATCCAAGAAGCTTCTTCAGCTCTGACTGGATGATGGGGAATGGAAGGATTTATATGAGCTGAAGAAGCTTCTTGGATGAGAAGCGAAACGTCTTCAAAGAAAAAACAAGAAAGTCCAGTTGCCTTCTGGAAAGGCACCTTTGGGACAACCATGACCTGGATGACTGAGAATCTCCATAGACTTTTAGCTATGCAATTTGGGATGAACACCCTTCGAATGGTATGGGAGTTTGAACGGATTTGCAGAAAAATTGCAGATTACAGGAACCATTTGCACTTCAGTTTGTGATGCAGATAACACAGACTCATTCCCAACAGCCTGCACCTGTCCTCAACAGTGAAGGGACACAGGGCAGAAAACATCCTGCAGCCAAGAAGTCTCCACACCCATTTGCACCACTCAGGTGACCCTGAGGGCACAGATAAACCTTCTAGTGGCCTCAACCACTCTCTAAAAGAATGAAAATGACCAGCTGACTGCAAGGAGTATACATCCTTCCATTCCCCACCATCCAGACAGAGCTGAAGAAGCTTCTTGGATGAGAAGTGAAACGTCTTCAAAGAAAAAAAATAAGGAAGTCCAATTGGCTCCTGAAAAAGCACCTTTGGGATTATCATCTCCAGCCATTTTCTCATCACTGACAGGATGACAGGATAGGTGTGCACCAGGTCCTCTATATTAAATAGTGTTATCTGATAGAACCCAAGCGGTATGCCTCCTCTGTCACAATATCTGCCCGAAGGAATAGCATACACCCAGTAATTCAGATCCTTGCCAATATGTTATAGATCTGGGTTTTTTTTCCCCAGGGCATGGGGTTAGATCAGGGGTGTCAAACTCGATTTCATTGAGGGCCGCATCAGGGTTGTGTTTGACCTTGGGGGGGGCAGGGTTGGTGTGGGCAGCTCGACGTCACTTGTGTCTGGGGCACCTGTGGTGGCCTGAGCTCTCTGCCAGTGAAAATGGGCTCCCGAGCTCCATTTTCGGCTGCGACGGCCTCCTGCAACCCTCTGCCAGCAAAAATGGAGCTCGGGAGGGCCACAGGCAGCCCTCCCGAGCTCCGCTTTTGCTGGCAGAGGCACCGCAGGCCAGTCCTTTGCTGTTTCCAGGGCGGCCCCGTGGGCCAGATCTAAACACCCCACGGGCTGGATCCGGTCCCTGGGCCTTGGTTTTGATATTCCTGGGCTAGATGGTTGGATGAGTCCATCTTAATACTGTGGTTAGGGTTTTTTTTTTTTTTTGAGTTACCCTAGACACGATGTGTTGTTTTTAAATTGTCTTTCTTTCTTGTTGATTATTTTAATTGATTATTAGTTGCTCAGAATCACTTGTTAAGCTGTTTACATTAAATAAAGAAACAAAGAAAGTGGCTTCTATAGGTTCGGGGAGACTTATGATGATAAATATGAAATTTGTAGAAATGGGAATGTATTGAATTAGGTATGTCAGGCATGAACAAACAGGTCCACACACGAAGGTTTAATTAAACTGATTTATTGCTAAAAGCCTCTGCACAGGAATCTTCTCAATTAATGGTTGGTACCTGCTTAGAGTTAAATAAGGTTCAACAGCACTCAATGGGGTTAGGCTTAGTTCTCTTGTGGCTACATAGGGATTCTAGGCTGAACCCCCTTTTCACTCCACACCCAAGATTTGCCATCCCTTCTCCTACAGGTGGAGTTTTGCTTTATGCTCAAAAATTTCCATTTGTATTTCTGTTTAGCTAAACTGTATCAGATATGTGTTGTTTTTAGAAGTATGTGGTAAAACCTTTCTGGAATATTATCTCTCAAAACCAGTATTTACGTTTAAATAACTTCTGAAGCAAAGAAAATCTTAGTATGTTTTCTAAAAACTTAAAAAGGCAAATGTAATATCAAAAAAATCACAATAGAATAGAATAGAACAACAAGGTTACAGTCATACAGTCATTTGTGGGAGGAGATGGGTGATGGGAACCATGAGCAGATTAATAGTAGTGCAGACTTAGTAAATAGTTTGACAGTGTTGAGGGAATTATTTGTTTAGCAGAGTGATGGCGTTCGGGAAAAAACTGTTCTTGTGTCTAGTTGTTCTGGTGTGCAGTGCTCTATAGCGTCGTTTTGAGGGTAGGAGTTGAAACAGTTTGTGTCCAGGATGTGAGGGGTCTGTAAATATTTTCACAGCCCTCTTTTTCACTCGTGCAGTATACAGGTCCTTAATGGAAGGCAGGTTGGTAGCAATTGTTTTTTCTGCAGTTGTTTTTTCTGCAAAGATACCATGTTGCCATTCACATCATTACTTTTAGGTCCAAGGTAGTAAACGTAATTTCTTTCCAAGCCTAACTAAGCAACATCAATGTAACCAAAAAAAAAATGTTAACTTTCTGACAGCTAAAATGACTTTTGCATAGATACCCTTTTCTATTTTTTTTCATGTCCAACATTACCTTAATAATTAACTGCTCAAGTCTGGCAGATGGTCATGGACAGATGATCTAAGATAACATTCTCTTTCCCAACTCAAAAATATTCTTGCGTCAAACAGTTTTATTGACGTATATATTCTTCAGGAAGATTAATGTAGGAAAAAGTCATACCCCTTATTCTTCAAAACCGTATTTATCATTTTCTAGCACTTTCTGTTGGCCATTTAAGAAAGAACAATAAATTTTAATGGACATCTTACGTTTTATGGCCCTGCCTTATGCTGGAGTCATTGATGTAGTACTGCTGTTCACAAGTCAAAGGAGCATAGGATCCTTTCTGTTATGGATATTGATATATAGATAGTCCTTGATTTACGACCACAGTTGAGCCCAAAACTTCCATTGCTAAGCAAGATAGTTGATAAGTGAGTTTCCCTCATTTTACGACCTTTCTTGCCACCGTGTTGAGTGAATTACTGCAGTTTTTAAGTTAGTAACACAGTTGTTAAGTCCCATTGACTTTGCCTGTCAGAACGTCGCAAAAGGCAATCACATAACCCCAGGACATTGCAACCGTCATAAGTCCATGCCAGTTGCCAAGCCTCTGAACTTTGATCACATGACTGTGGGGGATGCTGCAATGGTCGTAAGCATGAAAAATGGTCATAAGTCACTTTTTTCAGTGCCGCTATAACTTTGGTCACCAAATGAATCATTCTAAGTTGAGGAATACCTGTACACATGTCTGCCTCACAAACAACCATGTTTACCATGGTTGTTTGCTCTTGTCACCCTTTTGCTAAAAGGTTTCCCTGCATTTTATAAGTGACCACATGCACTTTGTATGGAGAATGCTTGCATTTCATTCAGTCAACTGCTTCCTCTCTCCTGGAATGTGCAAGAATTTTTTCCCAGTTTTCTGATTTGCGGCCCTTAAATGTTGGCTGTTCTTTGCTGATGAATTCCAGTAGGAATCCACGCTTGCCTGATTTCTTTTCTTTCTTTTTTTTAATTTTTATTTTTTCTCTCAACAAACATTACATCATTAATGTAATACAATCAGTGTGTCATCTGGGTACAAAATTTTTGTGTCAACATATTTTACATTTACCACCATTTTCTTAGTATATATACAACTCTACTTTTACATTTCAGCTTAACTTATCTTATATAAAAATAACCCCCATACATTATAATAATCAGATTCTTCCTTTCCTTGAATTGCTAGTGTTAATCTACTCATTTCTGCACAATCTAATATTTTCTTGATCACATTTTCATCTTTAGGGATTTTTTCAGTTTTCCAATTTTGTGCAAATGCAATTCTAGCCGCAGTTATTACATGAATAATTTTCTTTACTATATTTCCCTGGTAGCATACCCAACAAGAACAATTCAGGTTTTAAGTCAATATGATGCTGCATCATCTTCTCCAACCACATTCAAATTCTTGCCCAGTATTTTTTCGCTTCTATACATGTCCACCACATATGATAATACGACCCCGGCGTTTGGTGGCATTTCCAACATTCGGTTGATTTGTCTTTAAATATTTTTGCCAATCTTTCAGGTAACATGTGCCATCTATAAAACATTTTATACAAATTGTCTTTATATGCAGTCGCCATTATTAATTTATAATTTCGCTCCCATAGTTGCTGCCATTTACCTAGCTCTATCGAATGTCCAAAATTATTTGCCCATGCTATCATTGTTTCTTTTACCTGTTCTTCTTTCTAGTTTAACACGCAGTAAATAAGTATACAATTTTTTAATCATTCGCTCTTCTGTTCCTGTATCTCATCCAATTCTGTCCTTTCCATGTAAAAACCATATAGTTTAGCATCTTTTTCATATCTAGATTGTATTTGCAATTGTGTATACCAAACCATATCACTCCCTTGTTCTTCTAATTCTTGTTTCCCTTTCAATTCCCACTTCTCTGATAAAATATCTTTATATCTAATGATATTTCCCATATTGATCATATTTGGGTGTATTAATGCTTCCATTGTCGAAAGCCATATTGGTATTTTCAAGTAGTGTTTCTCTCTAACCCTGCCACTTCTCCATATTCTTCTATTTGTTCTATTAGTTTTGGCCCTGTTTCTAGTGGCTCCTCTAAAATAAACACCAAGTCATCTGCAAATGCCTGCAGTTTGTATTCTTCTTTCTTGATTCTCATACCTTTTATCTCCTCATTCTGTCTTATATTTCTGTTTAATACCTTTAGTGTCAAAACAAATAGTAATGGGGATAGAGGACATCCCTGTCTTGTGCTTTTCATAATATTTACCTTCTCTGTCATATCTCCATTTATCATCACCTTTGCTGATTGTTCATGATAAATTGTTTTGATCATATTTACAAATCTTCCCCCAAAATCCATAGTTTGTAATTGTGTTATCATAAATTGCCAGTTCACATTGTCAAACGCCTTCTGTGCATCAAGAAACATCAATGCCATTTGTTTTTCAGGATGTGCTTCATAATATTCCAAAGTATTCAAAATTATTCTCATATTATCTCTAATCTGTCTCTTAGGTTAAAAAAACCATTTTGATCTGTATGTATAAATTCATTTAACAGTTTCTTTAGTCTTTCAGCCATTATTGATGCAAATATTTTATAATCCGCATTTAACAAGGAAATCGGTCTATAGTTTTTTACTTGTCGTAAATCTGTCTCTTCTTTTGGTATAAGAGTAATATATGCCGCCATCCATGAATATGATATCTTTGCTTCTGCCATAAGTTCATTAAATACTTCCAGCATTGTATTACCTATAACATCCTGAAATGTTTTGTAAAACTCTGCTGGTAATCCATCTGGACCCGGTGTTTTACCTTTCTTTTGTTTTTTAATTCCCTCTGTTAGTTCCATCATCATTATTCTCTCCTCTAACGCCTTTTTAAATTTCTATGGTATTTTAGGTAGTTCAGCTTTTTCTAAATATTGTTTTATCTTTTCTCCTTCGACTTTCTCTTGCTGGTGGAGTTTCTCATAGTAATTCTGAACTATTTTTTTCTTTTCCTCGTTCTGATAACGCTTGCCTGATTTCTGAAGTACAATGAAGAGAGGGCTCCAGAGCGCTCAAAAGAGCATAGTTGGAGATGGCCTGCAGTATGCAGACTAATTGACAGAAGCTATAGGATTTCAGGCAGAAGCTTAATCATGTTGAAATTTGACCTTCTGGTATCTTCTGCATGCAAAGCTTGTTCCAGCTCTCCTGTTATTATAGCAACTAACGTTAGCAACTACCATTTCCAAGGATTCTTTCAAGAGAGTCCTAATAATATAGGAGCAAAATGTACCAATAAAAGATAAAACATGCACCAGTTAAATAGTATATAAATAAAAAGATTGGTACTAAGTGTTTCCTTTTAATTATTATAGTATTGTAGTTCTAGAACAAGAAACAGTCCTTTTTTTAGCACTCTAAAGGTCTGGCATATTTATTTGGTATACATGCATTGGACTCTAGTTTCAGAAACAGCCAAACTTTGTCTTTTGTGACTAGGGCCCTTTCTTTGAAACTCCATTTGAAAAACAGAACCAAACTTCTATCTGTCTGTCATCTATCTATCTATCTATCTATCTATCTATCTATCTATCTATCTATCTATCTATCTATCTATCTATCTATCTATCTATCTATCTATCTATCTATCTATCTATCTATCATCTAGAGCAGTGGTTCTCAACCTTCCTAATGAAGAATGCTATTATATATGTACTGTACCTGAATAATAATTGCATATAGGAATGCTTACCAATTTGGTTTGAAATCTTCCCTTCAGGACATGAATAGCAATCATAACAGCAAAATGGTTTCCCCTCAATCTTGGTTTTACTATAACCAGTATTGCAATTGCCATTACACAGAGAAATGGGACGAACCTATGTGAAAATGGAAGAGATGAACATATGTCACTATTCAGAAAAATTACTTTGTAATTTTGGGGATCTAACCTGTTTTCTTTTCTTTTTGTTTTGTTCTTTTGTCTCCTTGAGTCAGTGTTATCACCTTGCCTCCTTCTCAGGGCTGAGAGAGTGGGACTGGCTCAAGCTCACTCAGTTGTCTTTCTGCCTAAAGTGGGACTACAACTCATAGTCTCTTGATTTCTAGAGTGGTGCCCTAATCACTACACCAAAATGGCTCTTTTCTATCATGTTTTATAGGTTATACATTGATGATGCATTAGCACAACTTGTAAGTGGGGCTACAACAATTACAATAAAATAAAAATAACATTGCAAAAAAAGATTGTTTTCCTGTGTTGAACATCACCTGTTTGAAATC
>QLTV01000546.1:919611-937192 GCA_003457575.1 Thermophis baileyi
ACCTACCTGTCTATCTAGCTATCTACCTATCTATCTATCTATCTATCTATCTATCTATCTATCTATCTTTCTATTCTATCTCTCTTCTATCTATCTTCTTTCTGTCTGTCTGTCTGTCTGTCTGTCTGTCTATCTATCTATCTATCTATCTATCTTTCTACCATCTATCTATCTAACTATCTCTCTATCTATCTGTCTGTCTGTCTATCTATCTATCTATCTATCTATCTATCTATCTATCTCTCTATCTATCTCTCTATCTATCTATCTCTCTCTCTTTCTCTCTCTCTCTCTATCTATCTCTCTATCTATCTCTCATCTATCTATCTATCATCTATCTACCTACCTACCTACCTACCTACCTACCTACCTACCTATCTATCTATCATCTATCTCTATCATCTATCTAATCCAAAGCACATGAAGGCAGGACAAGAAGCAATGGCTGGAAACTAATCAAGGAGAGAAGCAACCTAGAACTAAGGAGAAATTTCTTGACAGTTAGAATAACTGATCAGTGGAACAACTTGCATCCAGAAGTTGTGAATGCTCCAACACTGGAAGTTTTTAAGAAGATGTTAGATAACCATTTGTCTGAAGTGGTGTAGGGTTTCCTCCTGAGCAGGGGGTTGGACTAGAAGACCTCCAAGGTCCCTTCCAACTCTGTTATTCTGTTAATCTGTCAGGTATTTTGCCCTTAATATCTTTAATAAAGTTGGTTCTCAAAGTCTTTATGGCATTTTGTTTTGTTTACCATGCAAGAAGCAATCAGCAGAGTGAATGATACTTGTGGCATTTAAGCCTTAAGGAACACTATGCTTCCTTGAGGTTTTTTTTATGGCTCCACAGTAGGATACTTCTAAGTAGAGCTAGACATTGGCAGTTTAATTACAAAGCACTCAGTGACAAATGTTCCAGATGTTTAAATGTTGCTGTGGTATTTATGAAAGATGTATGCTTAGGGAGTCTGAGAGGCTGCCCCACTTTATGGGGAAAATAACATCCAAACTTCAAACTGTTTGCTGCCATACACCAATGCTCATTACCTAATCTTGGCCACAATCTTCCAATTGATTGAAATGCTGGTGGAAAAAAATTAGAGAGTGAGAGCCCACAACTCAGTGTCCATGCTTTTGCAGCCAAGAGCTATATGTAGTCCTGGGGTTGGTCCACCATTATCTAGCAATAGCAATAGTGCAACAATACACCCATGCTAGGTGAGCTGCCCTTGAAAGTGCAATTAAAGATGCTAGTGATTACCTATAAAACCTATATACTTTAGCTATATATAGCACTTAGCAATAGCACTTAGACTCATATACCGCTTTACAGTGCTTTACAGCCCTCTTTAAGCGGTTCACAGAGTCAGCATATTGCCCCCAACAATCTGGGTCCTCATTTTACCCACCTCAGAAGGATGGAAGGCTGAGTCAACCTTGAGCCGGTGAGATTTGAACCGCTGAACTGCAGCTAGCAGTCAGCTGAAGTAGCCTGCAGTACTGCACTCTAACCACTGCGCCACCTCGGCCAGATATCTACTCTATTATTATAAATTATTTGTGCCTTCAAATCAGTCTTGACCTCTGGTGACTACCTGGTCAATTCCATGCAGCTTTCTTGGCAAGATTTTGAAAGTGCTTTGCCCTACCATCTTCTTCTTAGGGTGAAAGAGACTGACTGGCCCAAGGTCACCCAGCTGGCTTTCATGGCTAAGGCGGGACTAGAAATCATAATCTTCCACTTTCTAGCCTGGTGCTTTAACCACTAGACCAATTTGGAGTATTCCTAGATCAGATAGTTCTATTGCTCGCCTTTGACATTGCCTTTTGGTTTTCTTTTAAAACGGACCTCTTATTTTTGTGTTTTCCATGCTAGCAATTATTGGTTGTATTAGAATTTTTTTTATTAAGATTGCTGTTGGTATTTTCTTGAAAGCAGTCTGGGATCTTGAAGGAGGAAGAGTGAGATAGAAATACAAATAATCCGGAATGTCCTGGTGGGAGAAAAGTGAAAGATGAAACTATCAAAATGGCAGCCATCACTGTGTGATTGAAGCTGTGATCGTGATTTTTTTACTCCTCCACAGACACCCATCATTATTATCATCATAGCAATCACAATAACAATAGCACTTAGACTTATATATTACCTCTTTGTAGTGCTTTACGACACTCTCTAAGTAGTTTACAGAGTTGGCATATTGCCCCCAACAATCTGGGTTCTCATTTTACTAACCTTGGAAAGATGAAAAGCTGAGTCAACCTTGAGCCAGTCGGGATCGAACTCTTGGCAGTGGGCAGAATTAATCTGCAATACTGCATTGTAACCAGTGTGCCACCAAAATTCCTCATCCTCATCATGATCAGCATGCATAAATCAAACATTGTTTTCTACCTTCATCTTACAAAGGTATTCTGGATATCCTTTGTCTTGCCTAAGAACGACAGAAACTTTTTGGCAAAAGTTACTTCTGAAATTACCACCAGCAAATCTACACTGTAAATCTGTAACTTAAGTAGATTGGATTGTAAGAAATGCCTGATCTTAAGACACTATGTTGATCCAACTGGACCGTCCATTCTCCAGGATTTAGACTTTGAGTTATTTCCAATTCTCTTTGGAAATTCCAGGGATCAAAACTGGAACTTTATGTTCAAAGTGCTATGATATGGTCCCTCCCCTGCAAAATTACACTTTCTTATACTGAAATATTGGCTAACCTTACTTATTTTGATTATTCCACATGATTAGCAATTTTATTGGTATTTGGGCATTTCTTAAGTTCTTCCCCTTTTGAACCTGTTCTCTCTGTATCTTTCCATTCACTGGTTTCTTCTTCTTTTTCCTTCTTGCAGGAGCTTACAAGGAAGAAGTGACCACAGAAGTGTAAGAAAAGCTCCTCTTCAGATTCACAAGGATGTGGCTTTGAATTGCTCTGGACCTTTGGCGAAGTGGATTGTTTATCTTTCAAAATTCATGCTGTGCGGTTTTGTTCCTGGAACTAATTGACCTTTGCAATTCTACCTGGTGTTCTTCCTCTTGCCGTTGTTCTCACAATGAGTGGTATTCTCTCATACTTGGACCCCCGGCGGATCCAGTGGGGTGCCACATGGTATGCCATGCACTCAAGAATCCTTCGCACCAAACCAGTAGAATCCATGCTGGAAGGCACAGGCACTACCACCCATGGAACAAAACTGGCCCAGGTACTCACAACCCTGGATTTGGTTTCTTTAGGCGTTGGAAGTTGTGTGGGGACTGGCATGTACGTGGTTTCTGGCCTCGTTGCTAAGGAGATGGCAGGCCCTGGAGTCATCGTTTCCTTCATCATTGCTGCTGTAGCCTCCATCTTGTCTGGTGAGTCTTTCCTAAATACTACACTACATTTACACCAAGGGTGTCAAACTCAGGGCCCGCAGGCCAGATGCGTCACATGCTGACCACCCCACCCCCATTTTAGTGAAGGGGAAAAACCTGTGATACGTCATGTGTTGACAACGTGTCATCACGAGTTTGACACCCCTGATTTATATTATACTTTTTCCAACGCAATTATTCTACCCTTCTGTGACAGAGACACTTCTTGAGGCCTCTTCTATTATTTTTGAAAATTAGTTTATGTGTTGTATTTTTTGAAGATACATAATTTGAAGGATGTATACCATTGCTCTTCTTTACTAATTTATTTAATTAGAAATATTATACGGCCACTTATCTTAAATGCGTAACTCTATATTTAGGACTCCATGCCTCAAGTCTTTCTAACTAAATTGCTTACCACCATCATCTTTATCATTATCATTATCAACATCATCATTTTAATCTTCTCTCTTTCTCCATTCTATGCCTCTGGGATCTCTTGATTATGAGTTTTTTCTAAAAACTTGCAATAGGACACAACTTCTAAAGTCCATGGGGCACATGCACCCAATCCCTTTTTTGCTCTGCTCCATCCCACTGCCAAATTCAGTAGCAAATTGCTCTTCTCAGGGTAGTTAGACAAATGTTGTACAAATATGTTTCAGGTAATGCACTTGATTTACTAAGTATCTGGCTTGGTGCTGAGATATGCTTAAACCTCCTCCTTCAGGTAGAGTCAACAAGTCCAATAAGACCACTCTAGTAGTGAGGGCTTGGAATTTCTCCAATCTTAAAATCAGGGGGCTGAGATCAGAAGGAGGGGTTTCCTCATCCTGGTCTTCTTGCTGTAGAAAGCCTATCAGACTTGTGCCGTTCCCTGTTAGCTTTTTTGGGAAGTAAGTTAAGATAGATCTTCCCAAAAGCCTTTTTAGCTACGGTAGTTAAGCTAATGCTGTAGGAATTCTTCACTGCTACTTCAGTTTAGGTTAAAGCTGACTATTGATTCTAAATGCTTACATCATGATTTGAATTGTAATATGATGTTTTATTCATACGTAAACCATCAAGAATCACATACTGTAATTGCAATAGCATTAATATTGAATGAATAAATAAATGAATAATATATCCTGATTCTAATCCCCTAAATCAGGGGTGTCAAACTCAAGGCCCACGGGCCGGATCTGGCCCACAGGGTGCTTAGATCTTACCCGTGAGGCCCTCCTGGTTCTGTTGCTGGCTGTTGTGGCTTGCCAGCAGCCAGTGGAGCTGGCGGCAGACTTGGACAGTGAGGAGGTTGGTGAGGAACATGGGCCAGTCCTGGAGTCTGGGGAAGGCTCTGATGAGTGCTCTGCGTCAGAGGCAGAGATGGTGCCAGGGCTATCCGACAGTTATCAGCTACATTCAGAGTTGGAGATAAGCGGGGCTGAAGAACAGCTGGAGCCTGTTCCCGGTGTGCACATGTGCAGAGCTATCAGGAGAAGGGAACAATTAAGGAACAGAGGTTGACTCAGGAGTCGACCCAAGGGGACGCTGAATGACCAATCCCATAGAAAATAAATAGGAGCGAAAGGGGAGTGGTGTTTGCAGGAGACAATTAGTTCATTCAATTAGTGTGAAGATCTGTTCGTGACTCTCAGAGACTGCTTGCCAAGTATTTTCTTGTACAGTATTGCGTTTGGAAGATATCGGCTGGGCAGCTCTCCAAGCCTGATAAGGTCTGTGGTTGTAAATTCACAGACTTTGAAAGACTGTTTGCCAGGACTTTGCTGGATGTGAATGAGAGGAATTCACATTAGCTTAATAAAAAGGAGTTTTGTCGGGTCAAGGAGTCTGCTTTGTGATTCTGGGAAGTCTAGGTCAGAACACTGGCAGAGTGTTAGCAAAACAAACTACTAGCAAAAGTGGCATTTGATCACATGAGTGACGTCGAGCTGGCCATGCCCACTCTGGCCATGCCTCCCCCACCTCCCCCCCCCCGAGATCAAACACAATCCTGATGCAGCCCTCAATAAAATTGAGTTTGACACCCCCTGCCCTAAACATAAGTCTTAACATTCCTACCCTGTCCTTCTGTCATTGAAGTTCTGCTCTATTCACCTGAAAGCTCTTAGAATTTTCTCCCCCAATATCTTGAAAAAGAAGAACAAGAGCAGTGGTTCTCAACCTTTTCTTCACCAGGGACCCCCTTTAAATACCTTTTGCGGCCATGTACCCCCAAGACTTAAGGTTTAAATCATAACATTTTCAAGCTTTTGTGGACCCCCTGTGATGACATCATGGCCTCCCCAGGGGTCCAGGAACCACAGGTTGATAAACTCTACTCTAGAAGGTCCTGTAGACTGTCTATCAGAACAAGCATGCAGGAAAATTTAAAAATCGTGTATTCTCCTGTAAATGGGTCAATTCAGGTTTCATAATCCAGTCCCAGATTAAAGTCAATATTTTTTTTTTAAAAAAAATAACTTTCCATAGCCGAAGGGAAGTTTCCCACCAATCAGTGTCATGCTCAGCAATTGACTGGATATGTGTGCTGTTGTTGGATCTATTAACAGTTATTAGCCTGGAAAATAGAGGTTTATCAAAGATATACCAAGGAGAGGACTGTGGTAGAATCCATACCTTGAACTTCTAGCAATCCAGATAGACTTCTGATCCAATCCAACAAGTTTACACTGCTTAGGTGTCCCAGATTGGGTGGTATAGAATAGAATAGAATAGAATAACAGAGTTGGAAGGGACCTTGGAGGTCTTCTAGTCCAACCCCCTGCTTAGGCAGGAAACCCTACACCACTTCAGAAAAATGGTTATCCAACATCTTCTTAAAAACTTCCAGTGTTGGAGCATTCACAACTTCTGGAGGCAAGTTGTTCCACTGATTAATTGTTCTAACTGTCAGGAAATTTCTTCTTAGTTCTAAGTTGCTTCTCTCCTTGATCCCAGGGGTGGGTTCTGGATCCGTTCGCTGCCGGTTCACTCAGGGTCGCGCCGTGTGTGCACGTGCGCATTTTGCTCGCGCGTGCGCCCCTGCAGCAATAAAAAAATAGCTTCTGTGCATGCGCAAAAGCAAAATCCAAGATGGTGGCGTCCACGGAACACACCGAAAGAACCGGTTCCGTGACATCATCACCGGTTTACTAACGGTTCTAAAGAACCGGTTAGAACCGGTAGGAACCCACCTCTGGTTTCCCCCCATTGCTTCTTGTCCTGCCTTCAGGTGCTTTGGAGAATAGCTTGACTCCCTCTTCTTTGTGGCAGCCCCTGAGATATTGGAACACTGCTATCATGTCTCCCCTAGTCCTTCTTTTCATTAAACTAGACATACCCAGTTCCTGCAACCGTTCTTCATATGTTTTAGCCTCCAGTCCCCTAATCATCTTTGTTGCTCTTCTCTGCACTCTTTCTAGAGTATACAATGCCTTCATCTGCAAACCATGATTAAATGTTAAAGGGTGTGGCAATGTATATCTGCTACTCATACAGGTCAAAAAAAGCAAGCTATACTGAAAAGAGCTTTTGCATAGTATGATACCAACTACTAGTGCATTGCACCTATCAATAAAATGTTAATGATAAATACCACTATAATAAAATGTTTCATCTAATGTTTTTTTTTAAATAAAGACTTCTGTCTAAAGAGTGGTGTGCTACATGAAAAATCCATTAGTTTTTCTATTTTTTTTTAACTGCCTTTGTGCGTGGAAATGGATTTTACACTCTTTTTTGAGGCTAGAATTCTCATTAGAAATTAGCTGGGATAGATGTGGCAAGACTACCAAGCAAAATAAGGTAGAACCTTCATCCGGCATATTTGCTGTTTTTGCACTTGTTCCAAATGGCAAGTTCCTTTGCACATCTGCTTCTTGTAGGAAAGTAAATTGATTGCTCGGTTTCTCATTAATAGGTGACCTTGTGGTATATAAGAGTCCAGATGTTATATCAGGAAAACAGGTGTGCTATCAAGCTAGGCTGGTGATGACGAGAGAATTCTAAACCCTGGAAAAGATAATGCCTTTCTTGAAACATTTTCTGGATTTTCCCGTCAAATTAATATTTGTTTTAATTGTGGTTTGTTGAATCAGGCAATAAATAATAGGTGAAACCTCCTGTAACAATAACTCATTTTGATTATTAAATAAAGCAAGGATGAGCAAACTTTCTCAGCCTGAGTTTCTTCTTCTTCTCCTTCTCCTTCTCCTTCTCCTTCTTCCTCTTCCTCTTCTTCTCCTCCTCCTCCTAATTAATTCTTCTAATTCTTCTTCCTCTTCCTCTTCTTTTTACAGTATTATTGGGATAGATCTCATGATATACTGCCATACTGAGTAGAAAAATTGTGGATTTGGAGATTAAGGATTTTAAAGATAGAAGTGGGTGTGTTAAGCCTCACAAAGGCTTAGAGGCTTAACACATCCATTTTGTCTATTCATTCTAGGAAAAAATAAGCTAACAATCTCAGCACTGATTTTGCCACTGAATTTTAGAGTCACAACAATCAGGTTGTTGCTCAAGGCCACAATATGGAGACTGGGATCCCTATGCAGTTCGCCTTATACCTAGCATGAATTGTAAATTACAAAGCACAATGAAAGACCGGTTTCACACAACTCCTTAAGTCAAAACTAAAAAAAAAAAAAAGGGAAGACAAGAATTATGTGAGTCCAGCTACAATAAAGAATACATGAAAGAATAGGACAATCCTGCCTTGTAGTTACTAAAGCACATGACAGCTGGGCTGTTTCAACCAAAGTACAGTCAGCGTCACTATGAAGACGCACTTGTATATCATTTGAGCAAAAGGTTTTTTATCTGAACTTAACAGAGTTCAGCTCTCAAAGGGCAAACCCTTTTCAGGCTGATACTGAGTACATGTCTGGTGGAAGCTCATGGCTGATCCCTGCAACTACATCGGTCTATCTCTGTATCTGTTACATTTGTATATCAACCATTCTACAAAGACATCCAGTTTAAAACATCACCTGTACAGTTAAAAATCTCCAATACACTTGAAACATTCGCAGTTACTTCAAAATATCCCTGATATAGTCAGTATCAAATCGTCACAATATAGATGATGACAACAATAACCAGGGGTGGGCTTCAAAAATTTTAGCAAGGGGTTCTCTGCCTGGTTGCTGGGTGGGCGTGGCCATGGTGGGCGTGGCCTAGTCGGCCTTCTGCGCCACGGGGGGGGGTTTACCCTCCCCAGGCTCCGGAGGCTTTCCTCGAGCCTCCAGTAGGGCGAAAATGGCCTCCCCAGGCTCCGGAGGCCCTCTGGAGGCCGGACTTCCGGGAGGCCCGTTTTTCACCCACCCCGAGCCTCCGCGCATGCCCAGCACTTACCTGCATCCAAAAAGGGCCGCGTGGGGACTCCTGGGTGGGGTGGGCGGGGCCAGCCAGGAGTGGGATTTGGGGGTTCTCCGAACTGCACAGAATCTTAGCTAGAGGTTCTCCCGAACCCCTGTGAACCCCCAGCAGCCCACCCCTGACAATAACTGAAGAACCCCATAACAATAGAACTGTCAACCAATTGATAACAAGAAACGACATATGATACTGTCTTTCTTCTGATTCTTGGAAGAATTAATAGAATCTCCATCCATTTCAGATCATTGCATTCCCTTTTTCATCCACTGGATCGAAAGCATAGCTGTGAACTGTATTGTTAGATTTTAAGAGGCACCCCAAAATCAAAGTTAAATGTTATAATCAAGCTTTTAATTCCAGATTTAAAGCTGCTTTTACTGAGAGGGGATTGTAGTGCGATGTATAGTTGAAGGTGTACTGTTTTTCTGATTAACCATGGGGTTGTTCTATAGCAGGAGTGTCAAACTCAAGGCCCACGGGCCGGATGCGGCCCACAGGGTGCTTAGATCTGGTTCATAGGGCCACCCTGGAAACAGCGAAGGACCGGCCCGTGGTGACTCTGCCAACAAAAACGCGGCCCTCCCGAGCTCCAGTTTCGCTGGCAGAGTGCTTGGGCCACCACAGGCGCCCCCAACACGGGTGACGTCGAGCTAGCCACGCTCACCCTGGCCACGCACGCCCATCCCCCCTAGGTGAAACACAACCCTGATGCGGCCCTCAATGAAATTGAGATTGACACCCCTGTTCTATAGGAAGCAAAAGTGCTAAGAGGAAGCTTCATTGATCTTAGAACAAGTGCAGATTTTATATACTGTACATTCAGTTACAATTTACATTTGTACAGTTCCCAAACTTATCTGCGAAAAAGGAAAGGAGACAAATTCTTAGAGGAAGAAACTGAAATTTTCCATAAGAAATGTTAAAAAGTGTTGCATGTTCAACACTAGGAATAATGAGTAAGTGAAAAGAGGCCTATATGTCCACTCATTATTATACAGCAGCTACTTCAAGTGTCAGAGATAAAATACAAATAAAAATTAGAAGAGACTATTTGCAGCTTCAAGTTGAACTGTGGAATCCTTGATGATCTTTGAGCTTAGTTCTAGCTTAGCTCTAGCACTGATGTTGTTACTTAGTTGGGTAATGAAATGTCTGCAAAACAAACAAGCTCAGACAACACCAAAAAACCCCAAAATAAAGATTACTTTTGACTGAGCCTCAAATGCAATTCTTACAAAGAAGATGCATTTAGGAAGAGTATTGTCTAAAAATGAGCATTAATAACAAATCAGGTGTTTGATTAATTGCAAAGTTGCTTTTTGAAGGTTTTGGAGACTGGAGACACACACAGTATTAGCAGAAAATGCGGTAATTATTCCTGAGTAGGTTTTGTAAGCACCTCTGAAGAAGAAACCAGATTCTAAGAGTCATATTTTTCAATGTTAACTATCAAAACAACTCTTGGATGGTTTCCCCAGGGAACCTAAAACATATTATTTTTCTTTCACTTGATTTTGAACAAAGAAATTATTGGATGTCATATTCAACTCAATTAAAATTTCTCATGATGAAGCTACTTAATTCGTAGGATCAGGTGAAGAGGTGACTTCTTTTCTCTCCCTCTGAATAAAGGAAAGGCTAAAAGATTGAGGTGCACTGGCTGTGGAAAAGAAATATGGATGAGGATCCATTTTGATGTTTCTGGTGTTCTCTGTGCTGGTTTGTGTATTACCCCTATCATAAATACAGGCCCTTCATCCTGCATTTATGGGGGAGGGGGAAACCACTATTGTGCATATATATTCCAGTATCTCCTGTGAAAAGCCATGTCAGGTTTCTTCCCCATCCCTTTGTCTAGAGAAAATGCTAATGGGAAATATGAAATGTGAATAGTCAAGAGAGAATTACTATAAATAGGGATGAAAGCAAAGTATTTTCCCCCCCCCCCGCCCATCTAGGTGGCTGTCATACAGCAAGGAGCTGATCTTTATTCATCGTGAATGGGACAATCTGCTTTATTTAGGATAGACTAAATAATTGGTGACCCGCTGCGTCATCGTTTCAGAGATATTTCCTTACCTACACAAATAAACACAATGACCAAGGGCAAAAAAAAAGGGTGTGGAAAAGACTTCTGACATTCTGCCAGCTTGACTGCAGCTGATTGTCCTCTGGCAGCCAATGGTGGGACTGGTCTATGTGTTCTCCAGAGCAGGGGTCTTCAACCTTAGCAACTTTAAGACTTGTGGACTTCAACTCCCACATTCTGGGAGTTGAAGTCCACAAGTCTTAAAGTTGCCAAGGTTGGAGACCCCTGCTCCAGAGGGCTAGGGCAGAACCAGTCTATCTGATCTCCAGGAACCAAAGGAAAGGTTGGTCTACCCAACCTCCAGAGGTCTGGGGTGGGGGACACACAATATATTGAACTTCTGGGTGGTGACACCTGAAACAACCACAAATCTGCCAAATTTCAATCCCATGGGGTCTCAGATACTTGGCCGCCTAAAATGGAGCCTAAATTGTATCCTACTTCACTTCCACTCTCAGGTTTAATGCTTTAAGGAAGGTTGCTGCCTTGAATGAAAAATATTAATGGACACAGGTAGAACCTGGCAATCCTAGTTCAGTGAGAGTTCAGATTTTGCTTAAAATCTAATTTGAAATGTCTCGGACATGTTCTTCCCCTGCAAAAGAGGGTTTTGTTTTTGTACCTTACTTTTAGAGGCACTGCCTGTTCAAAATTCTCTTTCTGGGATTACATCAGAAGAGGTAACTGCTGATTTTGTTTTCTCTTACCCAACTCCTCATGCTCAACTCTGGTGGTTGCCCACAATATGATAAAGCCCCAGTGGAGTTCCTTTATGATCTATTCCTTGAGATTAAATAGTCTTGTAGAAATTCAAAGGGGCTACTGACTTGCAAAGAGATGCTTATTTTATGAAAGATAAGGCATTCACATACATTCCTTGCCCCTCTTGAAACCCCAAAGGTATAAGAACACATCAGTCCACTCAGGATGATTTTACCAAAAGACCCCTCCTCCTTTTTGAAAAATACTTCTCTGTTACTTGTTTGTTTGTTTGTTTTATATGGTCTCCTATCTCACAGTATTGACTCTGGGTGGTGTGCAAAAATTAAAATCCAACCCAGGTGCCCCAGATAAATGACAGCTTCCAATCATAAAACATATCAAGCATCTTCCACAGAGAAGATATGATGCTTGGATCCAACAAGATGACATTATTTAATTGAGGGGGGACGCAGAGCATGCTGTCTCTGCTCAATCTGGTGAGTGAATAAAAAAATAACTTAAAAAAGGCAGTTCTGTATCAGTAGTGGGTTCTAAATTTGTTTGCTACCAGTTCCCGCGCATGCTCGTGCGTGCGCGCAACGCTTCTGCGCATGCACAGAAGCGTCCCGGGCGGGTGGGCGGAGCATCCCGGGCAGGTGGGTGGAGCATCCTGGGTGGGTGGGCAGAGCCTCCTGCCGCCACCACTACCAGTTCTAAGAACCGCGCCGAACCGGGAGCAACCCTCCGCTGTTCTGTATGTAGCCTGGCCCTATTGAATTAATTTCTCTTTTTGCAATAATATTTAGTTTATTCAAGGAAAATTAAAATACAAAATCCCAAAATATTAAAACAAAAAAAAGGGGGGGGAACACCACAAGCAAGACATTGAAAAGAAAAAATGTCTTGGGGAAAAAAAAGATTAACACATATACACATAACAGCCATTAATATTGTTGTGTTGTATTAATCAGCATTCAACCATAGAAGAAGTTAAATTAATTTCAATTAAATCCTCTTTCATCAGATTGAAGGGAACTGCTGGAAAATACTGTAAACTGCAGGGGTTTATTTATGCCTACATGCAATGCACAAGAGAAACTATAAAATAGCAGGTGCCCCATCTAATGAAATATTGGCTAAGCCGTGTGTTCCTTTAATAGCTGACAAATGTAGATGGAAATGGGAGTCCCTATCTTCTCTCCTTGTAGTTTTTCTAACATGGATCTTGCAAAGGAAAGAAACTGACAAAGTGGGGACAAGTGGCTCCAAGAGTGGAAGAAATATAAATAAACACTAACATCTGGAACACAGCTGCATGGTAAGATGTTATGACCGATATTCAGTAAAGCACCTTTTCCCAACTAAGGTGTAATTTTAGATGCATAGAACAAGGGCAGAGGTGGGTTCCTACCGGTTCTAACCAGTTCTTTAGAACCGTTAGTAAATCAGTGATGATGTCATGGAACCGGTTCTTTCGCCGGTCTCCGTGGGCGCCGCCATCTTTGATTTTGCTTCTGTGCATGCGCAGAAGCTATTTTTTGATTGCTGTGGGCACACGCCCACGCCCGCGGTGCAACCCTGAGCAAACCAACAGCAACAGGATCCACAAACCACCCCTGAACCAGGGGGAAAAATGGGGGAAATGCTTTAAGGTGCTAAAGAGACAGGGCTTTTTAAAATTACAGCCAGCTCAATTAGAAAAAAATTTTTTTAAATACGCAGCTGTGTTTATTGTTCCCAAATATTATCACATTGATTATCATACCAGCCATGTTTTGTTATTGCTTATGATTTGAGACAGGAAAAGAATTTAAATGGTCCGGTTTCCATTTCCAACCAATTGATCTAAAGGTCTGTTTTGATTTTGTTAAAAAAGAAAAAAGAATTACGCCAAATTGAGCAAATCTGCTCTTAATTCGAAAGAACATTACGGAGTCACATTAGAGCCTCTTGTTGAAAGCTCTGCTGTTTTTTAATAAACTGGAAGAAACCTTCGCAGCCCACATGAATGCTGAATAAACCAATAATCAACAGCTGTATTCTTTTCACATAACACCGAATGACTTGGTTGCAGAATAATTGGATTTCTTGCAGATAATGCCAGGCCTCCAGGTATCAGGATGCATAGATCTACTGTTTTACACAGCAGGGGGGGGAGGGAGAAAAGAGAGGAAACTAGACTTCTTCTAAGAGAGGTCAAAGCATATTTTTGCTCTGTTAGAAGATAATTGTTTTAAATACATAGCACCTTATCTAAACATAACTATTAATTTGGCTTCTTTAGTAATAGACAATAGAATTATTCACAAAGGAAAGCATCGTGTCCCAGAATAATGTTGCAGAATCCAGTCTGGATTGGTTACCGGGACCAGAGGTTTAGTCTTCCGAGCTTTCGGACTGGTGCTAGAGCCCATCCTCAGGGAACTTCTCTCTAGCAGAATGTATACTTCGGGCTATTATTTGGGCTATTCTTTACGTGGTAAATTATGCATTTGCAAAGATCACTTGGAGGTGGGAGATGCTTCCAATGTAATCTACCAGATCCCCTGCATGGATTGCCCCTGTGACTATGTAGGACAGACAGAGAGGAAGCTAGCCACCAGATTGCAAGAACACAAGCAAGTAGTCAGATGAGGAGACCTAAACTCATTAGTAGCCTCACATTGCAATGAACAAGGACATAATTTCAATTTTGCAGCTACTAAGATTGTTGGATGAGTAGGCACAAAAACAGCCGGGGAAGTGATTGAAGCCTGGGAAAGGGGCTACTCGTCAGTCAACAGGAGTGCTGATTGCTTATCAAGTACTTAGGAGGAGAGGGCTTGGCAGCACAAGGAAATGACAGCCAATAGCCAGCCATCAACACCCCAATCAACTACTAAAAAGCCACACACAGACAGGCCCCATATAAATACCACACACAGAATGGCCCAAAACACATTGCTAGAGAGAAATTCCCTGAGGATGGACTCCAGCACAAGTCCGAAAGCTCGGAAGACTAAACCTAATCTGGTGATCGACCCAGATTGGATACTACAATACAATTTTTCTCTTTCTCCCTCTTATTTCAATACAATTTTTCGGACCTCTTTTTAGAAGTTGAGTGCTATTAGTTAAATGGCATTTATGGCTGGTGGCTACTGGCTGGAAGGATTTGTGACCCTGGCCAATGTAGGTGAATGACAGATATGGAAAAAGGACATTAAGAAGGACTGCCTTGTTTTCTCCTTCTCTTCTTTTTACCCTGAACACAGCAATGCCTCCAGATCTGTCTTGTTCCTGCCTACTTCTAATGGACTCATGATTCAATTTTTAAATTAACATCCGAAGGCATCCAGTGGAAATCTGCTTTAATTTTATTTTTTCATTTGTCATTAGACTTGCATGACGTCATGTCTCTTACTAATTTTAGATCTCTGCTCAAAAGCTACTTTTCTGGGGCAGCCTCCTGGCATCTTTTTGTGATGGAGAGGAAAATGTTTCTGTTCTGTTATTTCTGCTGGCTTGAATTTTTGACCAGAAGCATCCCAGGTCTTTCCACTTCTATGGCCATGCGCATTGTTAGTAATGGTGATAATAACGATGAAGGTGATGATGTCAACATCTTTAATTGGGCATGCACAAATTTAGTCCAAAATGGTCAACATCTTCCAGATGCCAAGTATTTACTAAAATATGTATTAGGTCTGATTCTTTCAAATGGAATGCATTTATTTGATCTCTCTATTTATATTTATTTGGTCAATTAGTTTAACTACTTATTCATTATTCGTGCAACCTATGGACTTTGAGTAATTGTTGGGTGAGCTGAAAGGTCTTTGCAGCTTTCCCTTTCAGATTGCCTTTCCAAAAGGATTGAACAGGCATGGATTTTCTCCTGGAGCCCATTTCTTATGCCTTTTGGAACAGAGCTTTGGAGGGAGAGAAGGTTGCAGGTAGTCCTCGACTTACAGCCATTCATTTAGAGACCGTTCAGAGTTACAACAGCGCTGAAATAAGTGACTTATGACCATTTTTTCACACTTATGACAGTTGCAGCATCCTCATGGTCACATGATCAAATTTCAGGCAACTTGGCATGTACTGTTTTTATGACAGTGTCAATGTCCTTGGGTCTTATGATCACCCTTTGAGACCTTCTGATGAGCAAAGTCAATAGGGAAGCCAGATTCACTTAACAGCCATGTTACTAACTTAACAACTGCAGCGATTCACTTAACAATTCTGGCAAGAAAATGGGGTAAAATGCGCCAAGAAAATCAGGAGATCCAGGCAGTTCAAAATGGTTATAAAGATTTATTGCAGCGGTTTTCAACCTGTGGGTTGCGACCCCTTTGGGGGTCGAACGACCATTTCACAGGGGTCGCCGCGCACGTTAGCCCGCCATCTTGGTGCCACCGTCACTGCAGGGATGAAATGCTCCCGGTTCGGCCATGCCTGCGGGTCGCCGGACAGCTGATAGCGAGGGAAGCGGGAGACTTCGCCCACCCGCCCGGACGCCGTCATCTGGGTTCTTTTACCCTCTGCGCATGCGCAGAATGCTTTGCGCATGCGCAGAGGGTAAAAGAACCCAAATGGCGGCGTCTGGGTGAAGTCTCCCACTTCCGACGCTATCAGCTGTCCGGCGACCCGCAGGCAAGCCCGAACCGGGAGCATTTCGCCCCTGGTGCCACGCCCCCTTTGTCACCTCATCCCGCGCGGGGAGGGGGCAGGGAGGGGGTCGCGGTGGCAGGGGGGGTCTTCTTTTTTTCCCCAACCTCCCAACTTTAACCTACAGTTCTACTGAACACCCATGGCATCTGTTTCATAAATCTTTCAGACACTGTTCCTCTCTTGCATTTGTAGACTGCATGCATTTTTAATCAGTTTTGAATATTACTTTATATGCAAGCCAGGGTTTGAAGAGTCAGCTGCGGGTGAGGGGTGATGCGAATTGGTGGGGGGGTTTTGTTTTGTTTTTGTGTAGTTGTTCAAACTCCCTTGTCCCTGAACATCATTGATAGAAATAAAAGTCTCAAATATCCCTTTGAAAGCTGTTATTTCCGAGAGTACATTTAAAAAGAGATTGAAATGTCCCAGATCTTTGACAATACGAACTTGTACCATAAGGAACCATTAACGCCGGCGCCGTTTAACACATTCAATGGCTTTATTGCAAAAATGAGTAAAATAAAATGGCTACAATTCCATCTTATTATTGGATAAAACTCCCCAAAAACTAATTTGGGGAGCAATGGGGCAATAGAGAGCATTATCAGAAGAGTAGATATATAATTTAGCATAATCATAATGCTTTAAACATTTATGGCATTATTTTGTATGAGAAATGGCTATTTGTTACCCCATGTTCTTTTAAATGTAAAATCGTATTCAGGGGCATACCTGCAGGCCAATTGTGTGCAGAAGATATGTTTGGGAGATAATACTCCCCAATGCCTTAAAATTTAATTCGTCCTGCTGCTTCACCCCACTTGCATTATTGGAGCATTCCAGTTACTTGAAAGAGTAGCAAAGTAGCAGAATTTACATTCAAAGTAACCCAGATTCAGATGAGAAGGTCACGAGTGACCAACCTTATGTGTGAGTATCACCTCCTTTTCGTTACAAGAATTTAAAACTTGATTTAAGAATGCCACATACTTCCCAAAACCCACTGCAACAGCATTGCTAAGAAGGCATTAAGAGTGGTTAACCTAATCTTGCGTAGCTTCTTCTCTGGTAATATTGTACTTTTAACCAGAGCATATAAAACATTTGCTAGACCAATTCTCGAATACAGCTCATCTGTCTGGAACCCACACTACATATCGGACATTAATACAATTGAGAATGTCCAGAGATATTTCACGAGAAGAGTCCTCCACTCCTCTGTTCGCAACAGAATACCTTATGCCACCAGACTTGAAATGTTGGGCCTAGAAAATTTAGAACTACGCCGCCTTCAATCTGACCTAAGTGTAGCACACAAAATTATCTGCTACAATGTCCTTCCTGTCCATGACTACTTCAGCTTCAACCACAACTATACACGAGCACACAATAGTTACATACTTAATGTAAACTGCA